>OZ024757.1:39271429-39313929 GCA_964016885.1 Eledone cirrhosa | reverse complement strand
ATTGAAGATATCAGACTCCAGTAGAGTAGTTCAGTGACCGAAACTAGTAAAGAAATACTATAAAATATTATATATATATATATATATATATATATATATCATTCATGTTGCCAGTCATATTATAATATATATATATATATATATATACACTCAGACACACACATTATATGACTCGCAACATGGCTGATTAGCAGTTTAATCTTCATTATCTACAAACATGTAGCTTCCTAGCCTTATCATATCACCCACCCTTCACACGCTAACAATGTAATTACCACTGATTTCATCAAATTACGTCAGAGAAGTTTTATTTTATAACATGATAAATAAATAAATGAGCAAAGTAACGAAGCCTAAATAAACAAACAAAAAACATCCCAAAACAGAGAAAAAAACAGGCTATTTAGATACAAAAAAATATATCACATAACCCTCACCAAAAATAAAAAAATAAAAATCAGTGAAAAACAAAACCCAAACAACTAGAAAATAAAACTGAACAAGTCTAATTTAATAAATTATGTTAGACATAATTATCAGTAATAATATTTATCAATGAAGCTCAGTAGAAAATGTCAAATAGATATACGTAGGAGTTAAATAATGGTAGGACTACTACTACTACTACTACTACTACTAATAATAATAATAATTGTTTCTACTTTTGGCACAAGGCCAGCAAATACCCAGTGCATTACTGGTACTTTATTTTATCGACCCCGTAAGGTTGAAAGGCAAAGTTAACCTCGGCGGGATTTGAACTCAGAATGGCCGTAACTCTATGCTGCAAAGCATGGCGTCCGACCCTCTACCGATACTGCAAATTCATAATAATAATAATAATAACAACGATGATGATGATATATTGGCTAACCAAAAGGCCTTGCATATCTTAAAAATTATATAAAGATTATAATGATAGTTATGGGCCAAATGAGTGTGAAATTTATTGTGGAGGTGAAGACAACACAAAGATTGAATTTATGAAAACTACGTCATTTTTAAATCCCAAATTTGGTTCAACAACTCTTGAAATATCTTACTACAAATAGAAATCCAATGCCCCACCGTTCTTCGTGATCTGGCTTCGCAATCCCAATAAACTTTCAGTAAATTTACTGGAAGACTGAAAAAGAGGAAAGCAGTCAATCATCAGATCGAAACAAGGAAATAATATTTCCATTGGTACTTTCTTTCCTAGTATTATCTGTTGGTCGCAATTCCTGGCAGACTTCCTCTCATATATGATATTTATAGTCCTTTCAAATGGTGCTTTTTTTTCTGTATGTTTGACTAAATATTAGAAGCAACGCAAAATACAGTATTTTGCTCAAGAATACAACACGTCGGTAGAAGATTCGAACTCAAGACATTACGATCAAGACATTATGATCGTGTGTTCAAGAAATTACGATCAAGACATTACGATCGTGCGTTCAAGAAATTACGATCAAGACATTACGATCAAGACATTACGATCAAAACATTACGATCAAGACATTACGATCAAGACATTACGATCAAGACATTACGATCAAGACATTATGATCGAGCGTTCAATAAATTATGATCAAGACATTATGATCGAGCGTTCAAGACACCAACCACTAGGCTACGCGCTTTCACAGAGGCATAAGAAAAACGAAAATAGAAAGAAAAAAAAATGTAATAAAAAGAACCGCTTTGCTAGAAATTGATCCATTTGTTTAGCAGTGTAGCACTATATCCAAGCCAAAACAAAGCAACGAAACAAAAAAGAATATAAGATTAATGGTCCCAGGTCACTGAAAATATGCCAGGAGTCGTCGAGATTCATTGATTTGTGGTTTACCAAGCACTTGGCAGTTTACCAACTTTTCAACGATACTATTGTTGATTATTTATTCTGATCTGCAGCATCAACTAGAGTTAAAGTCGTGTCAGATTTAATTAAGATCACTTATAACGGCTTAATTTGTGGACATGGAACCAGACAACTCTCCACTAGGCGATTATCAAGTAGAAAGCACTTTTATACATAATAGAAGGTTATATGTGTATTTATTTTTAAGTATGTTCCCTCTTTTACTAGACGAGACGACACCAGCCTTGCCCAGACCTAACCAGTCCGAACCTAACCAGACCAGACCAGACTAGACCAAGTGCATACTTCCTATTCATTTGTTTTTTATATTTTATTTTAGGTTTTCTTTTAATGGTGGGGTGTTATTTATGTTGTTTTGTGAAATGTCGTTGATAATTATAATCATACGCAACATATTACCGAGAATTGTTCATATGTTCTCTAGAAGGAACTGAATGATATCTCATGTATCTCGTATTCCAGAAAGCAAAAACCAAATTAAAAAAAAATACAAAAAACAAAAACAACAATAACACAAACAAAAACTAAAGAAAAGAAATCCCATCCAAAACTAGTCTACGTTCACTCACTCCATTTAAGAATTTTGACCTATCTTTACGAACTCTGACAGTAAGTCAACGATTGGTTTAGAATTTATACAAAAGTAACGTCACATTGTTGGAAAAGATAGAATTATCCTCGTATTTAGCACTAATTCTTATAGCCTTTGTTTTCTTTCATGTCATAAATCTATTTTGAGATGCCAAATCCAAATAATTACAGATGCTTCTTTTATTGATATAAATAATTCCGTAGAACACAAGGTCAAAATAAATCGACACTAATAAGCTAGGAGATACCTCTTCAGACTGGAACTAAGAAGAGCAAGGTGAAACGGAAAACCAAACCAAACAAAGAGAGTATACACTCCCCCATATATATATATATATATATATATATATATATTTTTTTTTATTTTTATTATAGTAATGCCCTCTACAAGACGAGAACTGTTTCATTCCAAGGAAATCATTTATATATAGGTATATGTGTTATCGTTTTCAGTTACTCTAGTTTTTATATATATATATATATATATATATATATATATATATATAGTTGTAGTTCCTGCCTGTTTGTTTGTTCACGAACTCCTCCCATGGTTTTGGAGATAGACCCCCATAACCTCATATATCCTGAAACTACATTGCCCAGGGTACTTGGATAAGTATATTTCATTTTAATCAGAGGGTTCCTCAGGGGCACAAACCCCCGCTGAAACTCTTTTCCTTTCGATTTATATGAAATTTAAACCATAGGTAAATGACAGGATATCATGCCTATTCACGAAATTTCAGCAAATTTCAATAATATTAAGAGACGCTTTTCTCCATAAATTATATCACTGCTTTAAAATGAATCATCATTTTCTTCAAAAAAAAAAGAAAGAAATTCGTGAAACGCAGCAAGGCGCGGGTAATTCGACTAGTATATATATATATATATATATATATATATATATATATATGGAATGATTCAGGACCACAACGGCTGAGCTCCGGTCGTTTCGATAGTTAGATCCGAACTCAAGTGAATCATTTCATATTTCTCACTCTACTACACCAACTATCGAGTACTCTCGTGCGTTATGGACCACCTGTTATCTTACCACACCCTCTTTGTTACACACACACACACATATATTATATTATATATATATATATATATATATATGCTTACATACATAAATACATACACACACACACACGCACAAGAGGTCAGACGAGCCATTGATTACAGAGTCGGGCTTAATCGACACAGATCGAACCTTGAGCTGATCAATAGCGAAAAGCCCGTCATCAACCAATAAACGTAATGAAGGAGTAACAACTCGTACTTGTTTTATTTTATATATATACTAGCAGTGGTACCCGGCATTGCACGGGATGAGGTATTTTGGAACGTAGGCCGCCAAGAGAACATAAGTAATACACATGTAAAGTTTGAAAAATATCGGTGGGGTACTTCGAGTTTTAGGGATTCAAACTCAGACACACACACGCAGACAGACATCCTCAGTTTTATATATATATATATATATATATATATATATTAATAAAATGAATTCCAACATTGTCTGATTTACTCGTTTTATTTACAATCCTTTAACATTTATAATGGTATTAGAATGAAATAGTATGGTAAAATATTAAATGTTAAATGTTAATTGAACATTGTTCAATTAACACTTAACATTTAATATTTTACCATACTATTTCATTCTAATACCATTATAAATGTTAAAGGATTGTAAATAAAACGAGTAAATCAGACAAAGTTGGAATTCATTTTATTAATATAATCTTCTATACACAATCATACACACCCGTGTATATTTATCTATCTATCTATCTATATATATATATATGTAAATCAGGAAAGAAGAGTGACACGGTTTGCTAAGTGGACTGCATATAACTATTATTTGTTACCCCGTATATATATATATATATATATATATATATATATAAGATGATAGATTCAATTTGAAACTGGTTAGACCATTACTCAAGTGAATACTTGATTCTTGGAAACCTTTTATATGGGTGACATTATTTTATACACCAAGAGCCGGTGTTGGCCGGGCTGGTAACTAAAGGGTTAATTTACCATATTCTGATAAAGTAGAGTACCACGAACGGTAGTTTTTCTATCATGTTAAGGTGTACACAGAGGAAGATATGGTTGCTATTTCTAGTATTTCTGGTCTAAGATAGTGGCAAGATAATATAATAGGTTAAATGACATGCCAACGAACACAACATAGCTTTGGTGAATGTCTACGGACCATTGATCGATAACCTATATTATTTCCTTTCTTAAATATATACGGAAATTTCCAGCGTATATAGTAACACCGATATTAAACGTACCGTACGCAATGTAATGTAATATCTGTGTATGTAAACTACATAATATATATAGACATATATATATATATATATATATATATATATACATATACATATATACACACACAAACACATACATATATGTAAAACACATACACATACATATATAAACACATACTCACATTTATTTATATATACATATATATATATATATATATACATATATATATATATATACACACACATACATATACGTACAAAAACATACATATACACACACACATATATATATGTATATATATACACGCATTTATATATACATATACACACATTTATATATACACACACACATCTATATATACACACATATATATATATATATATATACACACACTCACATACATATATGTACAAACACATAAATATACACATTTATTTATATATACATACACACACACACACATATATATATACATATATATATATATATATATATTATATTATATTATTACTAGACGGCTAGTTAAATTATTCGCTTGTAAAACCGTTTCAAAATATTATGAATATCGAGTTTAGTTTATAGCTGTAGTTTTTCACTCATCGTTTACTCGAAATTTAGATTTGAATATAGCAACATTAATAAAAACCACTATTATCCAAGCAGATCGATGTATGCGCAACCCAGTGCAGCAGAAACTATCAAATTGTATTTCATTTGCCTCTTGCCATCATCTCCATCATTACCGTTAACTTCTAACTTCTCACCTCATCAACATATCTCTATATGTTCATCTGTTTCTCCCCATTCTAGGCCTCTCTTTATATACACACACATTCATACATATATACATAGACACTTACACCCACACACATATATATATATATATATATACATATACACACGCACACATTTATATATATATATATATATACATACATATACACACGCACACATTTATATATATATATATATACATACATATATATATACACACACATGTATATACATACACACACATATATATACATACACATATACATACACTTATACCCCAATGTATATATAAAAATATACATGTATTTATGAGAGTTTGTATGTATATATATATATATGTGTATTCCCATATATATATATATATATATATATATATATATATATATATATATATATATATATAACAGACAGTCAGTAAAGCCTTAGTCTTATCGAACCGACTGATGTTGCTGTCTAATCAAATTGCATATTAGTAGATAAAACATTACCAAGCAGTTTGCTAAATTCTATATACTAGTAGAAATATATGCCAGTATTATATATCGCCTATATATAGCAGGAAATCACCCATAAGTTTAACGATTGCTTTTATTCTGTGAACCTCCCGCACATTATCATGGCTAACGTTTCTAGGTTTCGAAACCAAACTGTAAGGAAATACTGCAATTCCTACGTACCCAAACCTCTCCATTTTATGCCCTTATGACGGCTACATATAGGCACAAGGCCATAATTTTAAGGAAGTGTAAAGCTTATGAAATCAACTCTAGTGTTTTGTTTCTATAGACACAAACATTATGAAAGGTAAATTTGATCTTAGTGGTATTTGAACTCGGAATGTAATGACCAGGAACACATTACGGAAGGGCAAAGTTGATTATATCAACCCTAGTATCCCATTAGTAGTTTGTTTTTATAGACTCAAAAATGATGAAATGTAAATTTGTTCTCGGAATGTAAAGAGCTGAAAGATAATTTAAAGGCGGAACAAAGTTGATAAAAACACTAGCACTCTATATAGACAGAAATTCAACAGATTTTAAAGGAAGGGCAGAGTTGATCTAATCAACTCTCTACTTCACTAGTATTTTGTTTTTATAGACTCAAAAAGGGCGGAAATTAAATTTGATCTTAGTGGGATTTGAACACGGAATGTAAAGAGAAGGAACATATTAAGGCAATGGCAATCTTTTCAGACCAACAATTCTGCCAAACCACTACTTTTATAACAACAACAACAGTAGTAACAATAATATGGTACTACTAATCGCTGCATAAAAAATAAGAGTCTCAAATTAGTAGAAATTACAGTAAAAAAGAAAACTGCACTTATCCGAGACACACATAACTGTGCTCAGTATTGCTGTAACATGCAATAAGACTACTAGTGATACTAGCACCACCACCACTACTACTAATAATAATAATACCATTGATAATAATTGTTTCTACTTTTGGTACAATGCCAGCAATACCCAGTGTATTACTGGTACTTTATTTTATCGATCCCGTAAGGATGAAAGGCAAAGTTAACCTCGGCGGGATTTAAACTCATACCATAAAGGGCCGTAACTCTATGCTGCGAAGCATGGCGTCTGACCCTCTACTGATACTGCTAACCCACCGCCCTTATATAAAATAATGCTCTCAAAATAAGCATTAACATTTTTTCCCCAATGCAATTTTATATTCCTAAGATTTCGTTGGCTTTCAGTATTTTCCGTAAAAAAGCACCTTTTGGTTATTCCATCGACCTAGGAGATAAAACACCAAAAATGGCGACAATTCAGAGGCTGCAATCCAGTTCGTTTGAATATTGGTTCATAAAATGCAGTTGGATGAAGGAAAGTATAATAAAAATAAATACATAATAAAATACTATGTCCGCATTATGAAAATAACTGATACTCAACTACAAATAGGCGGTATATATATAGCTTATATGGTTGTCGGTTGTAATGAACCGTAAACCATTCATGCATTTATGTATTTATGTATTTATTCTTTTGGAGTATGTTAGTTTTAAGATTCAGGATGTTTGATTTATATATTTATATTTATTTATATATATGTATGGTATATGCGTCGCACACGATCCTAGTCGACAAACTTTTTCCACTTAACTTGATGTTAAACTTCAATTATATCTTTACTAACAATGATTTTATTATTTATTTATTATATGTGTATGGATCATTAATATCGTCTTGAGTTCCGAACAGAATACTCTGTATATATTTGGACAAATGTGAATATCTGGTTTAATAACATGTTTCTAGTTACATTTATAAGTACTTTAGATACTTAAGGACATTTTAGTGTTATAATTGTTAAATATTTTCTAAATTATATAACGATTATTATTTTTTTAATTTAATTAAATTCGGGTTACCTTCGGGTCAATGAAAATCTTAACTTTTCTTTTTCTCATGTTTGCAGACACTTTAAATATGATATTATACTACAATATAGATCCTTAAAAATGTTCTTGTATTTTTAAATTATATAGCTTAGATATTTGGCACTTATATGATCGCAAACAATTTTACTTATTTACTTTGAATCTGGTTCTTATCCTAATGATTCATGAAGTTTGATTTGTATATTTATAGTATATATGTATTACATGATCCTAATATAATAATTGATCTAAAACCTTAATTTTAACAATATTAACAGTAACTTATTTATTATATTATATTATATTATATTATGTATAACTGACTAATATCGTCTTGTACTTTAGACAATATACTCTTTGTCAATATTTAGACAAATGCGTATATCTAATTTAATAATACCTTTTTTAAGTTTAATTATAATGCCTTTAGATACTCTCGGGCATTCTAATTGTTAATTTTATATTTTTAATGTTATAACTGTAATTATTTTCTAAATTATATAATGAAAATTATTATTTTAATATAAACATTTAAAACAAAAATATAATATAAGATAATATAATTTAATATGGATTACCTTCGTGTGGATGAAAATACTAAGTCTCTTCTTTCTCATGTTTGCAAATACTTTAAATAGGATTTTATAAATTAAATATGTTAGTATACTTTAATATTAATATAGATATTTATAAACTTTTATAGCCTGAAATATTATATCTTTAGATTAATTAATTATTCTGAACTAACATAAATGATTCGAAATTTAACGGTCAGCCGGATACGTTTGGATATATATAGTGTATATAATTAATTGTTAGTGTATTTCTAATTAACTAAGGACTCGAAATTAAACCCTCATATAATTACACCCAGATATATTTAATATTTAGATTGATGGATACTTCTAGATAATTCAAAGATTCGAGTTTACTTTTTCACAAAGCTATGCCCAAATGTATATTCATGTATTTATATAGATATATATCTATTTCCATCATCTAATCACACCCTATTCATCCACGACAATACAAATCTCCCTCCCTATGCTTTATACTATAAAAATTATTCCTCCTTGTCTCTCTATCCTTGATCAATTCTCTTTTGCTTTCTATACTTCTAGTAACTACATTTTTTCCTCATCTGTTTCTCTCTATCTTTCTTCTTTCGTCAATAATTTAAATTATTTGAATCTCTAACAGTTATGTAAATTGCTATTATGTATTTTTAAGCTTTCTCACACGCACCCTCTGTATTATATTTACATTTCTTCATGTCTCAATCTTAAGGTATATAAATATTGAGTTTTGTCATATCTTATTCACTACCATGACTGAATCTTAACCATCTACTAAGTCAGTGTATGTCATGCATCATCTTATTTTATCTGATGAGGACGTACTGTTGAAGATAGCTCAGTACCTCTGAAATATGTATAATAAAATAAACTTGATCACACGAATGTCTATTTTTGTTAATATTTTGAATTAATATTATATATATATATTATATATATACATACATACGTATATACACATATATATATATATAAACATGAATGCATATATTTATATATCGGGACAGATAAAATAAAGCACCAGTAATACACTGGGGTAGGTTTAATCGACTTTCCCCCTTTCCCTTCAAATTGCAGGCCTTGTCCAGAAAGCATTATTACTATTCTTTATTCTTTATATATTTTGCTGTTTGTTCTATGATATAATACTTGTCGATCTTTTTGTTATGGTAGTTCTTTCCAAGTTATATCTTTTCTGTTGTTGCTAGTGTACAGTGTATGAATATCATTTCAAATACTAAGTGACGTGACAAATGTCATGTGACGCAATCCATCATATTCCTATCGCCATTTTGTCTTATACTTCCATATTGTTTTATAAACAACCACTCATATATGTGTATATGTGTTTCTGGGAAGCACAGATACGTAACATATCCACAGAGACGCATATATATATATATATATATATATGGTGTGTGTGTATATATAAATATATACATGTATTTTTACAGACATGTATGTGTCCAAATATATACTTATATATACATAGATGTGTGTGTATATATTTATATATACATGCATATATATATATATATATATACATAGATGTGTGTACATATATGTATATATATATATATATATATTTATGCATGTATTTTTATACACACACACGCTATATATATTATATATGTGTGTGTGTTTGTATTGTGTGTGAGTTTAGATATGTGTGCATATGTATGTATGCCTATGAGTATTGAGTATTATGTGAGTATTTTCTTCTTCTTTTAACTGTTCCAGCCACCCGGCTGTGCATATATATGTATCTATGTACGCATGTATGTACGTATATATCATGGCCACACGCGATAAGGAGGGTGTAGCCATCATATATCTATGTACGTATATATATATATATATATATATATATATATACGTATGTGTAATAGATAGTTCCCCACCGAAATAATAGAAGTTTGCCGCAAATGAAGTGTCAATTCATCTATTGTAGAAATTCATACAATAAATAATTTATTGCTTGAAATGATATGCTGGATATTATATATTCCTTGCGGCGTTAGGCAGACTTGTCAGCTATCAAATTGTGTATACTGAGACGAATTTTTGCTTTGTAAACATTTCTGAATAAATAAGATATTTTCCAGATGAATACCCTGGCATTTCACTTCAAAATCTAGTACACAATTCTCTACAGAGATAACCATTAACCTCTTGTCTGAGTACAGATATCTTTGCTTTATTATTTTAAAAACATTTTTGTTTTCATTTTCACAGCATTTGTATATTTACGTCTATATATATCAACTGAATTATACATCTTTCTCATTATATGTATATATATATATATATATAACGAGGGAAATGCGGTAAGGAACCAGATGGACCGTAAGGAACCAGATGGACCGTAAGGAACCAGAGGGACCATAACGCACCAAAGTACTCAATACTTAAGGTAGTAGAGTGGGTAATAGGAACGAGCTAATTCTGGACTGAATTAGCCGTCGAAACGGCTTGAGCTCAGCCGTCGGGGTCCTACTCATTCCTATATATATATATATATATATATATATATATATGTAGTTTAGAAAACTACGTATTTTACATATTTCACAATGCTTCAAGCAAACTTAAACACCCTCATATATATATATGTCAGTCAAAATCTTTTCCTGAGTTCAGTTTTTTTCGTTGCTATGGCAATGCGTCCAGACTGTCGGTCGCTATATTTGATTTGCAAAGCTGTCTAAACGTATTGTTATAACTCTGGGGTACTATTCTCCATCGAGTGCTAAGCTGCATTCCGAATCTGCATTCGTTACCTTGGCCGCAGCCAAAAGCTTCGTTGATGCTGTACTAAAATTTGTATATATATATATATATATATATATATATAATTATCTGTGTGTGTATGTATATATATGTGTGCATATATATGTGTATATATATATATATATGTGTGTATCTATATATGTATGTATGAGTATGTATATATATGTCTATGTGTATATATACGTGCGCGTGTCTATGTAATATGTGTGCATGTATGTGTGCCTGTATGAGTATATATATATATATATATATATATATATATATGTGTGTGTCTATGTAAATATATATGTGCGTGTGTCTATATATATATCTATATATATATACGTGTGTCTATATTTATATATATGCGTGCGTCTATGTTTATATATATATACATATATATATATATATATGATATATTAACACGATATATTAAGTCCAATAATTTGTTGAGTGCTTTATATCAGTTATAAAAATATTTGCTTGTTTTATCCCAACAATTTAAATAGAACTTCTACATATATATATATATATATATTATATATATATATATATATATTTACAGTACGGTACGGTGCGTATGTGCATCAACACTCACGCATCGTACTGTATTATGGCAGTATTGTGTTAGCTCAATGTACAAGAACAGAGCCGTTAATATATATATATATATATATATATATATGTATGTATACGCACATACATATATGTATACAGACGTACAGTAGTATGTATATATATACATACATGCACACACACATATATATATGCACGTATGGATTCACCGAGCATTTATTATAATGCTCGGTTTGTTTGTAAACAAACATCCCGAATTAAGCCGTACAGCGTTGCCCTTTTGTTGAACACCGACAAAGGAACGATGTACTAGTTTCAAGCTTATTAGCTATCGTCAGCACCGTATACCTTCCTGCCAGATGATTGAACGTCTTATATTTAAGTAACAGCCGTATTAAGAGTGAGAAATGAAATTTCGTTTCATTTTTTCCATTTATATATATATATATATATATATATATATA
Organism: Eledone cirrhosa; assembly: GCA_964016885.1. Classification (NCBI taxonomy): domain Eukaryota; kingdom Metazoa; phylum Mollusca; class Cephalopoda; order Octopoda; family Eledonidae; genus Eledone; species Eledone cirrhosa. The sequence continues at coordinate 39,301,614 of OZ024757.1, read as the reverse complement.
TATATATATATATATGTTGGAAATGAATGATCATCAGGTTTCTGAAGAAGAAAAGACTTTTCCTACCTTATCGTATATTTGGGTGAATATTACTGACTCAATTCATGAGGACAATATACTGTGTTCCTCAAATGATATATCATGCTTTCTCTCTCTCTCTCTCTCTCTCTCTCTCTCTCTCTCTCTCTCTCTCGAGAGAGAGAGAGAGAGAGAGAGAGAGAGAGAGCGAGAGAGAGAGAGCGAGAGAGAGCGAGAGAGCGAGAGAGAGAGAGCGAGAGAGAGCGAGAGAGAGAGCGAGAGAGAGCGAGAGAGAGCGAGAGCGAGAGAGAGCGAGAGAGAGCGAGAGAGAGCGAGAGAGCAAGAGAGAGCGAGAGAGAGCGAGAGAAAGAGTAAGACTAACATGATTCGTGACAGGGATGTATATGAAAGCATATGTAATGTATATTAAACATACATAAATTCCTCTATGGCTGTTTTAACTGTGTTCATATCGCAGCTATCTTATTAGCCATGTGAGAATGCCAGACATTAGTGTCTCGGGATTTTTTAATCCATCATCAGTGACATTTTTTCACTCCGTACCGGAGACAGGAATAAGCCACAGCTTATATATTTTATGCATATAAAACATCTGGAGAATTTCATTTGCATATAATACGTGATTGACTTAGTTAGGATTAATTTTCAGTTATATTAAAAGCCTGATTCATAGAGTAAATAAGCCATGTCTTTTATTAGTTTCATTAAAAGAATAAGTAGACGTCACTGATGATGGATTTAAACTCTGAAACATTAATGTCAGACTTTCCTACATGGCTACTGAAATAGTTATATCGAAATATACTATTAGTTTATTAGTTTTCATATACACCTGCATTACACACATATATATATATATATTAGTAGTGCTTTCAGCCTGGCCTCAGTCGGATGTCTGGAACAGTTAACTCTGGAGTTTTGTCGGTTTATCACAGGGTCATCAAGCAAAATGACTGATATACAGACGAAACTCCAGAGTATGAAATCACACGTCTCTGCCTTAATAATTTTAAATATATATATATAACAGATTTATGTTCGCTTTATTGCATGCTTACAAGAGTATACATATCTATAATTACACATACACATATGCACTGACATTTGGTTATATATATATAGAGAGATGTCTGTATACATAGATATATCCAAAATTAAATTAAAGGTGTCATGTCGGAGAGACATGCGCCATATCCACTGTAGAATATCCTCCAAGATTCCAATGAATAGATCAGAGCATTTTATATTGACTTGCTATGAGTGCTTACAAACTTTTACAAATCATTCCCTGTAATTGTTTCATATGTTTATTTTAGATATATATATATAAATATATATATATATATATATATATATATATATATGTCAATCAATTTCGAGTGTATACATATATATATATATATGTATATATATATGTATGTGTGTATATATATATATATATGCATATATATATGTATGTATATATATATGTATGTATATAGGTCACCAGTTGGTGCTACTGGTAACATGTATCCCAGTACAACCTGTCTCATGGTCGGGTCGTTGGCGACTAAACTGGCAACCCCACCAAGCTTTCTTGGTGAGAAGGGTGACTTTGGACATCCTGCAGGACTAAAAATAAAACCTGTCATAGGGCAAAGGAGCTCTTAAGAGTCAATGGCCATCCAAAATCAGCGGGAGAGATGACCCCTTAGCCTTTGTCAAGGCAGAATTCTAAGAGAAGGAAAACTCTGATATAACACCTGCAACCCTGATGGTATCCAATGATGTTGACTTGTTCTTCTTTTTCGTAAATATCATCTTGGTTAAGAGAGTGGGACTGGCTTTGTGCAGTGCCTTTGCTCACTATAAAAGCTTCACGGCACAGGCATTGCTTTATATCTGGAGATCTCTCTGCACTTGTCGTCACATGGTGCCGTGGGCCCAGCACTATGTGTCAATAATTGTCACAAGTGTAGTGTTTGTACCAGAGTTTTCAAGTCGCTGGCTGGACTAAAAAGTCACACTCGTTCAGCGCATCGGTAGGGGTTCTCCTACATGGATATAAAGTAGTGGCCGTACTCGAAAACGAGTTGGCAGCCACCATGTATAGGAACATGTATGAATGTATGTATATATATATGTATAGGAAGATGTTTAACCCCGACGGCGGAGCTCAAGCCGTTTCGACGGCTATTTCTGGAATAGCCGTCGAAACGGCTTGAGCTCTGCCGTCGGGGTTAAACATTTTCCTATATACATATATCTATACATATATATATATAAATGAAAAGTATAGAAATTCTTGTGACCGTGAAGCCATATATATATATATATATATATATATATATATATATATATATATATATATATATATATAATTAGTGCATGAGTATGTGTGTGTGTGTGTATGTATAATTATTGATGACTAAGAACCAGAATGTAATGTAATGTAATGTAATGATTAATAGCAATGGGGAGAAATTTGTTTAGAACTTTCCGCTGTCGTGATCTCACTAGTATTAAGAGTTACGCAACGTATTCAAGCAGGACTTGAAAAAATATCTTCTGGACATTAGCCTATCTATCAATAGACGATGATAAAGCAACGGAGTTAACAACGAGTAGAATGGTTGCATTTAGGAATTTTTATTAGCTGAACGATTTCTATTCATATGAATGAAGCTAGCTGAGTTAAATAGTATGATTCAATACATTGATTACTAAACGAAAGCAACGCGTCGTCAATAGAAAAAAAATGTTAAGTTTACTTCTCGTTGGATTGTCAGTATGTAAAGTTAGTATTTTGAATGAGACGTTATTTAGAAGTATTTCGTTGTTTTAATTTTAGGTTTTTAAACTGTGTAATCAATGTATAATATAATTGTTTGTACTTTAGGCACAAGGCCAGCAATTTGAAGCGGAGGCGAAAGTCAATTAAATCGACCCCAGTGCATTACTGTTGCTTTATTCTATAGATCCTTTAAGGGCGAAAGGCAAAAGGGTTTCTGATTTAGGAACAAGGCTAACAAATGTTATTGGGGGGAAAAGGAAAGTCGATTAAATCTACCCCAGTGCATCACTGGTACTTTATTTTATCGACCTCGTAAGAATGAAAGCCAAAGCTAACTAATTCTGTTACAGTTCGTCACGCTATCCACACACACATTATACATAGATATCCACACACGTGTGTATATCTATCTATCTATCTATCTATCTATCTATCTATCTATCCACCAATACACGTCTGTATATATGTATATACAGACGTACTTATGTATCTATATAGTGTACCGTCTCAAGTCTGCTTTTACTTCGATAGCGGTCACATGTTCGCTCTGTATCGCTTGACCTTGACATCGTCTTTCTATCACATTATTGATACAAAAGGGTGATCAAATCAACCATCAATAAACAATAAACATTCCTCTAGATCAACAACGATTGATTAAATAGGTCTTCTTTCTGCCATTTTAAGCAGGCTTAAAAAATCTCTTGCGTTCAAGTTGTTAAGATAGCCATTTTGTATGAATTTTACTTAATGTTTTACCTTCTGCTTTCTTTTCGACCAAAGCCGATTTATTATCAATCTATATATTGTCTTAAATAATATACTATACGGAAAAGAAAGAGTTTCATTAGCAAAGTGAAGTAACACGATGTTGCATTACATAACATTGGTCAGCTATCTACAAATATAAATATATTATTATTAAACACACTGGGGTCAATTTAATCGACTTTCACCCTCCCTTCAAATTGTTGGCCTTGATTCTAAAGTAGAAACCATTATTATTATTATTATTATTATTATTATTATTATTAGGGCAGTGGATTGGCAGTATCGGTAGATGGTCGGACGCCATGCTTTACAGCACAAGAGTTACGGCCCTTTATGGTCTGAGTTCAAATCCCGCCGAGGTTAACTTTGCCTTTCATCCTTACGAGGTCGATAAAATAAAGTACCAGTAATGCACTGGGATAATTGCTGGCCTTGTGTCAAAAGTAGAAACAATTATTTAGGTTTTGGAGTACACTGTGTGGGAGGTGACGTGAGCCCAAAACTCGTGTGGTGGGGAATCGAACTCCTTTATCACATAACCACATCTTCTACTAATATAGCAGATAGGGCAATAAATTATGAACTCTGTGCTCTATGATAACTAAGCATAATAATTCTTCATTGACCGAAAAGAATGTAAAAGTTTAAAACAACTAAATAATTCAGATTGAAAAATTAGGATTTTTATCGATATTTTGATAGAATATTACTGTAATTGTAAAGACACTTTAACTTGCAGAAGTGTATGATTAATTATAAGAAAATACTCCTGGCTATTACAAAGAAATCACATGTACACAAATGACTTTCACTACACTATTATAGATAATGTTGTTCATAATGACAAGGCCTTTAGGTCTATGCCTTGTTATCTACTGAAGTTATTCCATATAATGAATCTATGCTATATAGCTATAATCACACGTTCACTAAAATTCAAACGTTTTCACTGCATTCCATATCTCTAATGGCAAATAAGTCTTTACTCATCCCAATTTTATACTCACAATCTTTCACACGTATGTACTTGTGCATAACCCTCTATATACAACGCAGGTACATATGTATCAAACCTCTATATACAACGCAGGTACATATGTATAAAACTTCTATATACAACGCAGGAACATATGTATAAACCTCATACATAACGCACGTCCACATGCATAAACTTTATATATGACGCAGGTACAGATGCATATATATATATATATTTGGATAACCAAAGATGTGGGTTCGACTCCCATGTACGTCAATACTCATCATTTTTTCATTCTGGAATGTTTAAGCCCCACTACCTCAGTCTAGTTACAACACGGTGAAAGCTGTCCAGTGAAGTAATAGACGCAAGACAAAACAATTTACACACAGACATATATATATATATATATATATATATACATACATACATTGGTATCCTTCATATTTCACATTGTTCCTCACTCTCTCACTGCGTCTATATATTCTTCTGTCATATAGCATTTATCAATGTACGATCATATTAGAAGACATCAAACGCCTCAAAATGCGTGGTTGTATAGCGAAATAAACACTTTACCCACACAAACAAATTTTGCATCTTTACGATAATGAAAGCGATGTAAATGATGTGTCAAAATTCACAGATAATCTATATTGTGAAGCAGATGTATAAACAAAACAAAAGGAAAAAAAACAAAACAATACAAGTTTCATTGAATCGAAAACCATGAGGCTAATAAACGTAATTCTTAACTAGTCATAAATATGAATTTATGAGAAGTGTGTTCATATTTAATTTACTCTCAATTTATTATGTGCTTTGTTAAAATCATTGTCAATTATATGCTCAAGTAACAAGAAAGCAACATTGAGGCAGCTGAATTCAACTAGTTATAGGGTGAACCAGTAACGGAGATTCTTAAGCTTGTCGATCGATCTGATAGACAAAATTTAAAGGAAAGGCAAAGAAGCGAATCATCAGATCATAAGAGGAAAACTACATTTCCATTGCTGATACAATCACAGATAATAGTTAGCTGGGATTTGTAATATAAATATTGTTTCTGATTAGAAATAACCTGATAGTAATCAAACCAGACCGACCTACTGCAAAAGTACATATTTATCCATGTGTATGGGCGTCCTAGATATGTTTTGTGTGGGAAACGAGCATAATGGGGATACTCAAACATCTTTGATCAAAATACAACCACGACCACCACCGAGAACAATAACAATAATTACTCCTCTTCCTCGTAATACTCCTACCGCCTGTGTAACACACACACGTCTGTCTTCCCCATTGGGTGACTATTAAGGTCTGGTTGTGTAACCCGAGTCTGGGGAGGTACATTTTGGTAATCGGTTTAAGGTATTTGTTGAGGGTAACTTGACTAATAGGAGCAACGGTCTTATTTACGCCTCTCTCTCTCTATATATATATATTTTCATGCTGGGGATGGCTCTGAACATTAATCAGTATACATTGAGGATCATGAACTCAGAGCTGTACGGGTACCTCCAAAAAGTCAGCTCGAAGTAACAGAGGAGACTGAGGTTAGCTGGATATGCTCACTGACATTCAGAGTTGACACTGCACTCAGTGCTCCTGTGGGAGCCCCTGCAGGGACACACTAGAAGAGGAAGACCGAGGTTGACATATGCTGATGACCTAAGGACAGACACAGGTCTATAGGAGACGCAGGACATGGATGCAATGATGAGGGACAGAGACCCATGGGGAGAACTCGTCCATGGATCTCGGGAATTTTACCCGTGGTCTCTCTCTCTCTCTCTCTATATATATATATTGGATTATTATACGTTTTAACGACTCTGCCAATTCGCCACATATAGCATCAATGATACCCGATGACAAAATCAAAACCAATATTAAAGCGACGTGTTTTCAATAGCTATTGAGAAATCATCAATATCAGCTGAAATAAATTGAAGACAGAGATACACTTTAACTGGTTACTTACTTTACGTAGTCCAGTCTCCTTTAGCTGCAATATATCCAAGGAAAAGTCCATCCGTCGTCCATTCGTTAACTTTATATTTCCTGACAGACCACGCATCTCAACCTGAATTGAACAAAAATCAGAAAAAATTAGAAAAATTCGTAGACAAAATTGAAATAAAGAGGTTCTTTTCCAAGTATGTTTTTTTTTTATCTAGGGAAAGTATGTGTGTCTAAAATAAACTAGACGTAGTTAGTGAATAACGCTTTAGAAGATAATGTTTTAGAAACTATAAGCAGACAAAATGTAAATACGGTGTTATTTTTCCGAGTTATTCTTTTGGCTATGAATGAGTGTCTGTGTATAGAATGGACTGGGGACTGACGGTCAATAGTGGCTTAGAAAAAAATAAAATTTTAAGTAGACAAATGTAAATACAGACTTATTTTCCAAAGTAAATCTTTTTGCTAGGAAATAATGTTCATTTATTTTTTTCTTTTGTGTGTAAATTCTTCTGGAAATTTCCATTCTAAAATGTTCTATAAAAGAAATCTGTTGTCTGTAGATTGGTTTCTGTTAACATTTCCCTTAAAACGTATCATTCTTAGACGAACAATATCCGATCTGGGCGGACTATCCAGATAGAGTTCTCCATTTGTGACCTTTTGTCACCAAGACATGTTGAAAGTGTGTCTCTGGAGGCTCGTGTGACAACCATTTAGTCGTTTTACGAGGGTTTACAAGCGTCCATGTTTCCGACCCGTAGAGTAACACACTTTCAACTGTGGCGTTGAATAACGTTCGTTTTTGTTACAGGGGAAAAGACGAGTGCGTCAGTCATGTTCTATTATAGAAGCCTGCCCACGGTCATGGACGTAGAGGTGGTGTTGAAACAATATATCTGGATATGCTATGTACTGACACGGGAGGAAATTTAACGGATCTTGGAGTGATAATGATAAATTGAGACAAATGGAAAAAAAACTGTTCATTGGATCGAGGAAACTCGACTCGTGAGTTAACATTTAACATATTGGTTACACTTATTGTAAAACCTAATGCAGAGTCGTTTAGCTTTTGTGAGAATGTAGTCTCCAGCTATGGGAGAACGAGATGACCTACTACGAATAAACGGCAGAGTAACCAATCTTTGATCCAATAACTAAAGTGTGAAGATTACTCTCTAATCTTGTATAGAAGAGAATCCAATAAAATATGCCCATAGCCACATTAATCTCAAAACAAATACAAACAAAAATGCATCTGATCCAGAGATTTCCTGTTCTACCTACACCATTAATACGATATATCTGAAGTGTTATACAAGCAAATTATATTATATATATATATATAAGGTTCAATTCAAATTATATTGCAATTTAAATATATATGTCAAACAATATTTGATATTCCGTCCGCCAGAGCGGTTCGTTTTTGGAGAGACACTAATTATAAATATCCATGAATTTCCATTTAATTCACCTAAATCATTCTTTACACTTCTCACTGCGTGTCAAAGGAAATTTAGATTACATTTCTACGCATTTGTATTATAACGTTTATCTGAAGCACCCTTGTAAAATTCGCCATTACTTTATGTATTTTATACAGTTTGTTTCTTTATTATTATGCAATTATGAATGATGAAAGTGTGTATTTATTATTAATATAGAGGATATCGCTGCGCTTTTTTTCTTGTTGTTATATTTCAAAACCAAACGGTGTGAGATCAAAGATATAATTATTAATGTGTGATTATGTAATTTCCCTTCAGTACGTGAAATGGATATAAGAATAGCAAAAATCCCTCATTCTGACAGCAAATTTAATGTAATATAAAAAAAAAATGTCTGACGTATAAAATATCTGTAATAAGAATATAATTCATTAATATTTTATGGCGGATGACATGCATGACCTTATATTTGAATTAGATATTTAGAAAAAAAAAACCCAAAGAATAAATTACACACTCACAAAAAAATGAAATATCCCACAACTCAAAGAGACACAGCATCAATATTTCCGAGGAAAAAAAAAAATCGAACTTCATTCAATACAGGAAACATTAAACGCTGTCTATATTATTATTATTATTAATAATAATAATAATATTGATAATATTGTTGCCTCAAATTATTTCATTATTTTTGTTATTAAAAAACAAAGCAACATCATCAACATCATTATGGACATCATCATCATCATGGACTACATCATCATCACGCACCACATCATCAGCAGGGGTTGTAGTATTAGTAGGAGCAATTGACGGTAATTTTTCTTTGCTTTATATTCATAGCTTCCCCCTACCCCAACCCAAATAATCTCCTTTGTTGTATTGCAATTATTTTTAACTTGAATTTTGTTTATATGAAAGGTCAGTCGTTAGAGGTAACCAATTATACAAACGATCAAAGCTTTCGTTATCATTTCATTAGAGTTTTTGTTTTATTTTAATTTAATATTATTATTTCAAATAATTTTTCAGACGAATCCCAACCTTGTCCTCACTCGTTTCAAACACCCCTCCACCCGAAAAAAAATATGGCTAAAAATATAAAAGAGCTGAGTGTTTTGTTACAACAGTTTGAAATGGTTTCTCTCCCTTTCATGGATTTTAGCCAATTATAACCCCCGCACCAGCAGATCAGACGAAACTTTAACCACGTGAATTTTAGAAATTGCTCTCATGTGAGTAATATGAAAAAGTCAACCTGGATTATAGATATCAGTCAATATATTTCAATCAGAATAAATGCAGTAAGAAATTGCTGGAGAAATTAAAATCGACCAGTTTTTCAGATTTGACGACAGTTTGGTCATCAAGTTTACAACGAATTTCTAAAGATCTCTTTTGAGACTCTAAAATATATACACATACACACTTGTATGTATGTGTACAGACAGCAACCCGCATTATATATATATATATATATATATATATATATATATATATATATAGCTTAAAATGGAGTGAGAATAAGAAGAAAGCAAGAACGGGAGGGAGAGGGGGGTCCTCTTCAGTTGTCTACTGGGGGTCTCGGATATTTCCACGCATTAAAGACAATATATCTACTGCCCAGACGTTCAATAACTGGGTAAATTATTACGAAAATGAAGGAATGAGAGAAGGAAAATAGAAGGAAAAAGAGAAAACAGCGAAAAAACAACAAACCAAGCAATGTGCGAGCAACTTAAATATATATATACAATATATTAATAAATGGAAACTATATTTATAAAACCATATTTATTTTATTATATATATTTCAAGAGCAACCAAGGCAAATTATGGTGTGCTTTCATCAGATAAAATACAGATTTATTTTATAAATAAATATTGACATACCCGGAATAAAGACAACCTTAAGGGTTGGAGCTTCCTGGATAGATATATATATACGATATATTTTTAGAACCGTTGAAGCTATGGATTTTATTGAATGGAACTTAAATTAAAAGCTTCAACGTAGATATTTCTGACTATATGAAAAATGTTGCAGTTGTGCGGTTACTATGGTGATATCTATCTCTCTTTCATAAAACAAACACAATCTCTCTCCCTCTCTCTCATACCACGTCTGATGGCAACACATATTTCAGGAACGAATAAACTTCGTGAACTGAAGTTCTACTATGAATGACATGGAAAATGAAGAGGTATTGTATATTTACATACCGTGTTAAGGTAGGTATACAACATAGCGCCAGTTATCCATTTAGTATTTGAGTCACAAGTCAGGTTTGTTAAAGGAATTGTCGATTGTTTAGCCATATCTTCAAGACCTTTGGCGAAGAGGTAGACGGCGTCGAACATAAGGGCAGCTTCGTACTACAAAAGACACAAAGAAGACAATTAAGATATGAATGTAGTTTATATATATATATATATATATATATATATATATATATATATATATATACTCAGTTCTTCCAACAAGTAGCAGAGGCGAGAGAATACACAATCTTGACAAGGAGCAAGACACTCCCAAACAATAGTACTATATATATATATATATATATATATATATATATATATGTGTGTTTATATATATATATATATATTATATATTAGATGTAAATAGGCCGATAGGTATACAACAAAATTGGTCAAGTTCAGAAATTTGATATATATTTGTTTTATTGTGAAAAGCTGAGGAATGTCACGCATTCAAAATAATGTCATGCATTCATTATATTTTATAATGCTTTCCAGCATAGTTACGTCCCTTTACGATCCGAGTTCAAATCCCGCCGAGGTTGACTTTGCCTTTCATCCTTACGGGGTCGATACAATAAAGTACCAGTAATGCACTGGGTAATTTGCTGGCCTTGTGCCTAAAGTAGAAACAATTATATTTTATATATACTTGTTTAGTCACCTGTTAGGTCTTCTACACTTACAGTGTGCTCTAACCAGATGACTTTAGTAAAATCATTACCGTGGTTACGCGGAAAACGGCAGATTCTTGCGTCGATTCCTTTGTGGGGTTTTTTCCGCAAAATTTCGTCTTCATTTCCGAAAGTAACATTTTCGATTATATTAAAATTAATATACGAATTTTGGTCACTTTTCACAATAAAAATCAATAAATTTCAAATTAAGATGTATTTCAGTAAGGCAACGTATTTTAATCGTGTTAACCAGAAGCTAATACACTACACAAAAGTCTATATATATATATATATATATATACACACACACAAGTATAAAAGTATATATATATATATACACACACAAGTATGAAAGTATATATATATATATATATATATACACATACACACAAGTAAAAATAAATACATATATATATACATACACAGAAGTAAAAATTAATACATACATATATATATATATATATATATATATATATATATGTATACATATATATGCACAAGCAAAAATATATACATACATATATATATATGTGTGTATACATATATATGCACAAGCAAAAATATATACATACATATATATATATATATATATGTATACATATATATGCACAAGCAAAAATATATACATACACACATATATATATATATATACACTTGAAAGTGCAGTGAAGTAGAAGTCATGTATATGGGTGAACGTGCTATAGAAATGTATATAGAGTGACGTCAGGTAGTTTAAAGAAAAGAGTATATTTATGATTAACCGTTAATTATTTCCATTCATCTAATCACTTACGATTCACACAGTATATAAAAAAAAAAGATGTTTTAAAACTCTTAAATGATGTAATTTCAATCACAAAAATGTTAGAGCGAAAGATTTTTTCGTGGTATGAATAAAGTCTGAAAATGAACGTCAATTAATTTCGGAAATTTTAGAAAAATTATTTTCCTGTTAATATTCGGTTAACACTATCATCTAATTCATAGAATCAATACCTCGTACATATGATGTGATATGGAGAAATTCCAGATTCCTTTCTATCCAAGTTATATTGTTGCAGCTTAGTAGCTTTGAAATATTTGTTTACTGAAATCCTTAAAGAAAACCTTACACTCAGTGGCTGGTAAAGTTTGAAGAAACGTTGCTGACATTATATTAGTGATGTAATGAGATCACAGAGAGGAAAAGAGGGGGTCCGAGTCAGATCCCAGGAACAGGCCCCATTGATAGGAAGAGGAATTGGCTGGATCATTTTGGGACCCTACTAGGAGAGCCGCCCTCCACAGGATCAGTTGGGAACGGTTGATTCTGACAGGAACCCGCCGGAAAGAGTGTTTAAGAACTCTGCCCACACGATCCTCTTATGTAGAAGACGAAGACAAAATTCGACACTAGTTATATATCATTCTAAAAAAAAATAACGGACAGTTTTATAGAGTTATAAACATAGGGAACAACTGTATAATTCCTTTTCAAATTTAGATTTACAACCAGATAGGGAGAGAGGGCGCGAGATAGGGAGAGAGGGCGCGAGATAGGGAGAGAGGGCGAGAGATAGGGAGAGAGGGCGAGAGATAGGGAAAGTATGAGGGAACGAAAGAGAAAGATTGAGAGAGATGAGAGAGCGTGAGTGACAGAGCCAGAGGAGAGAGAGAGAGAGAACGAGAAGAGAGAGAGAGAGAAGAAAGAGAGGGAAAGAGAAGAGAGAGTGAGAGAGGGAGAGAGAAGAGAGAGTGAGAGAGGGAGAGAGAAAGAGAGAAGAGAGAGGGAGAGAGAAAGAGAGGAGAGAGAGAGAGGGAGAGAGAAAGAGAGAGGGAGAGAGAGAGAAAAAGAGAGAGAAGAAAGAGAGAGATAAGAAAGAGAGAGAGAGAGAGAGAGAGAGAGAGAGAAGAATAGGAGGAGAAAGAATGAGGGAGAATGAATGATTGAAAAGGAAAAGCGAAAAATATTGAAAAGGAAAAATATTCTAAAAAAATAACCGCAAAGAAAAGCAACGTCGGAGAAAAAGGTGACTTGCAGAGAAAAAAGCTGGAGAATCACAATAAAATAAATTTCAGTTACGTTAAGTGAAGAAAGGAAGACGTAGAAATCCATTGTTGTTGAAGACGATTTGTGAAGTTGGAAATGTAGAAAAGAAAGTAAAGATAGTTTGTGCTGTACATTCATTCTATCAGACTCAATAAATAGATTCACACACATATATAGATATAAGGGTACATAATCTCTCACACACATAATTGTTTCTGCTTTTGGCACAAGGCCAGCAATTATCCCATTGTATTACTGGTACTTATTTTATCGACCTCGTAAGGATGAAAGGCAAAGTTAACCTCGGCGGGATTTGAACTCAGAATGGCAAGGGCCGTAACTATACGTCAAAGCATGGCGTCCAATCCTCTACCAATACTGCCAATTCACCGCCCTCATACACATATAATGATATGGAGATACACAAACACACACAAACATATACAGTAATATAGAGATACACAAACACACACAAACATATATAGTAATATAGAGATTCACAAACACACATACATATAGATACACAAACACTCACGCACATATAAATATATAAAGGTACATAATCACACACACACATATAGATACACAAACACTCACACACACATATAGTGATATAGAGACACAAATACACACCGATATATATATATATATATGTATATATTGATATAGACATATACAAACACATATTCGTGTTTGTGTTTCTATGTGTATGTATATGTGTATATATATGTGTGTGTATATATATATATATATACACACACACGCACGAACACATTGATAGAAACTCAAACATTATGTTTGTGTAGCTATATCAACGTATATATGTGTGTGTGTATGTGTATAGAGAGAGAAACAAATAAATCCATATATATTTGTTTCTCTCTATATACATGTATGCATCTATATATATATATATATATATATATATATATATATATATATGTATGAATGTGTCTATATATATATATATATATATATATATATATAGACACACAGAGAAAGTCAGACAGAATCAAATGACGGAAGAAAGGTCTACGAGAACGAAAGAAAATGTATTGGAAAGTAGTTGACATTCAAAGACAAATTAACTTAGTCTTAAAAGCAATCAATACAACCAACAGTTATAAAAAAAAAGAGAACGATTCCTTCCCCAAAATAGAAATTAATCAAATCAATCAAATGGATATCGATTTACTTCTGTGTTTACGATTTGCAGAATCTTTTTTTTTTTTTTTTTACGTGTGGTAGGGACATATTTTTAATGTTATTTTACTTTTTATTAAATCTTTTTTTTTATATACTCTGTTCGATATTGTTTTATTTTCCCTTTTAGTATTGTAATATTTTACTATTCCACCAGTATTTGTGAGCACTTATACAACAATAAATAGCATTCCGACTTATATTAAAAGTATTTTTTTAGTTAATGTCTCTTTACTTTCAGAAGTTTATATGCTTCACAATTTTTCCCTACCTAAATTTCGTTTATTTCTCATATTTGATGTATGTATCGATCCTGATTTATTTTGATTAGTCTCAAAATAAATAAGATCTGTTTCTCAGGTTGTGATAGTAGGAAGTAGATATTTATGATGTTAGAGTATTTTACAAGATCACCTGTAACGACACTGATAGAATTCTGCTTTAACCAGTGTCACAAACAATTGACTGTGTAGCTACGTCAAACTTTCGAATATTCCACTATGATAGAAGACAATTCTTCTTTTTCGCCCACTTATTCCTGAGAGAGTCGTGGGGACACAGTCCTCAAACACTCCTTCCAGCGGGTCCTGTCAGAAGCAACCACCTCCAACTGATCCAGCTGGATCCCCAAGTGAGACCAGCCAAGCTAATGGATGTTATCCAACCATCTTGCTCGGTGTCTACCCCGGGATCTCCTGCCGGTTGGTTTTGCCCGAAAAATCTGTCCACCGAATATTTCCTGAGACATTCTAACCACATGCCCATAGTATCGGAGCTGTGATCTCTCAATCAGAAAAAGTAGCAGCTCTACATGGAGTGACTCTCTGATCTCCGAGTTATGCACTTTATAGAGCCACGTTACTCGAAAGACCTTTCGGAGGGATCCCATTTCGGCTGCTTGTATTCACGATCGCATTCTTTCAGTCATACCCAACACTCATGATCATATGTGAGTGTTGGCACGAATACCGAATTGTGGTGTTATAGACTAAGTAAAATGTGAAGTAGATCGCTCTCGCACCAAGAAGAAGAAGAATTAGGAATATATTTGTGGTGAATTAGGAGTTTACACACTATGAAATAATTATAAAATTCAATTATTTTATGTTGAAAAGATTGTTTTGAATATCAGATTAATGATTGATTGGAAATATTCCAGAGAACGTCGTTGATATGATATATAAGTTAAATTCAATTGCAATGTGTTAGCCGTTAAAAAAATGATCTAAGGAGAGGGGAACTTTAAAAGATATGAAATAATGAAATGAGTAAAAATCAGTAGGTAAATGTCGATGTTTTTTACGATAAAAATTGGAATAATAATGTTACGGGGAGCGGGGTGGGAATTGAGTGGATATAAATATATATTACAAAGAAAATATTTGAATGAAGAAAATTAAAGTCCTGGCATTAATGAATAAATTTACATAAGTAAATATATAAATGAAGACGAGTAAAAAGGACGATAAAAAAATCTATAATTATTAGACTAAACTAATAGGTTAGACTTTAATAGCTCAAGGGTTATAATCACAACCTGAATTGGATGAGAAGAAAAAAATGTTTTAAGAAGGTTTAATAATAGATGACAGAAATATATTTCTGGCAAGCAGCATTTCATACAGCATTATACAACATTGAGCTAAGGGGAACGATTGGAATAAGTCAATAGCTTGAATTAAGACATATCAAGACGGTATTCGATCGCTGAATGTCTTGTGCAAAAAATTCTTAATGAAATGAATTTTCTCTCTTAATCGGAATAACAAAAATAAAATAAAACAAAAACAATCGTTAGCGACACAAAGATATGTTGGATTAATTTCAAATCAAATGGTAATTTAAAAAAAAATTGATTTGCCCTTTCTTATAACTTTTTCCATTGCTAAAGATTGTCGCTAAAATTTTGATTCTATTCCCCACCCAATAAAAAAAAAACGGAACAAAAAAGATTTCTCTGTTCTATTTGTTGAGTCGGTCAATGCGTTCACATGTGTGTATTTGTATAATATTTGGCCAACAGTAAAATAAAATAACTAGAATGAACCACTGACATTATTCTGGTTTATTAAGTTTGTGTTGGAGTATTGATTAAAATACAGGAATAAAAAGTAATCAATTGAAATGTCCTTCCTTGTTCCACGAAATGAAGCAAATGTCGACTCAGAAACTTAACTGATTCTTAAAGAAAAAGACAGTAATTTAAGGAAATTAAAAAAAAATTTGAAATGAATACTAACTTTCTATCATTTATTGATGACGAATGGTTCTTATTTTGTATTCTTTCTCAAATACAATGTAAATGTAAATCCATTTAGAATCAAATACATGCGACATACAAGTTCGTATCATTCGCAAATGAGTTCCCACTAAGATATATTGTGTTTATATATACAGGGTGTCCCCCCAAACATATACACATACTTACTAGAATGCTGTCGAAGTGTGTATACATCTTTTAGTACACCCTGTATCTATATATATATATTTATTAAAATAACAGATTAAAGTTTAAGCAAAGAATCGCTGCTTTCACCCTTAACGGGATCTTCTGAAGATCCCGTTAATGGTGAAAGCAGCGATTCTTTGCTTAAACTTTAATGTTATTTTAATAAATATTTGCTTTACGGTTCTTATATATGATATATATTTATCCTTATCGAGCCCTCTTTGGATTTTAGTCTTCAAATTTATTATTATTACTATTATATATATATATATATATATATATATATATATACAAGGTGTCCTAAAAGACTCTTTTCCTATTACCCATTCTACTACCTACAGTATCGAGTACTCTGGTGCGTTATGGTCCACCTGGTTCCTTACCACACTTCCTTCGTTATATATATATATATATATATGATTGGGAATCAGTAAAATCGAATCTCTGGCGGTTTGCAAGTAATTCGGCCTACTTATATGAAGTGATGGGTTAGCGAAGCACTCGATAAGATAGGTCTCAGAGTTATAACATACGTTTAAATAGCTTGACAAATCGGACATTGTGGTAGGCTAAACTAACACACAATACATACCAAAGTATATGTATATATAAGTGAATGTATTGGTATAATCATGCGAAGAATTAAGTATGTAACAATGTGTGTGCAAATGTATTATAGATTGTCTATGTCAAGTATATCTTTACCTGCGTGTGATATGTATAAATTCGGAGGTTGACAGAATGGGACTGTAATATCTCTCAAGGTACCGTCTCCTGTTGGGGGTTGCTCTCTCTCTCTGTCTCTCTCTCTCACCATACTCAAGCGAACACAATTTTAAAACTGTACAACGAAATAGAAGTTGTTGGCATATTGCTTATTTTACACGACCAGTTATTTACCGACATTTTGAATTATGCGCGTTTGCCAGGGTATAGTAACAGCTCAGAATATACATCGTTCTCTGATTGGTTGTAAATGTGGGGATAAGGGAGGTAATCGCAAATGCCCCAAAGAGTTATTTTACTGACAATTAATTATATTTTATATAATTATTCATTAATTTAAGTAGTCAACGTTACTATAGATCAATTTTAAAATATTGTTTAATAACTGTATTCATAGATAATAGCTGGTTTTGATATTCATTTATTTCTTAAGCATACTTTAAAAGTTTGATGGTTTAAGGATCTTTTTCTTCTGTAAGATGTAGATAAAGATATATAGGGCGAAAATCGTGTGTGATTTAATGTTTACGTTTACATTAGTAATTCTGGGAAAGACAAAGGGAGTAAATTAACAACGAATTCGAGATTTTTCTATAATCTAACCCATATAAATACATATACACTTATATGTATACCTATACACACACACACACACACATATATATATACGTACATATACACATGGTGGCTGCCAACTCGTTTTTGAGTACGTCCACTACTTTATATCCATGTAGGAGAAGCCCTACCGATGCGCTGAACGAGTGTGACTTTTAGTCCAGCCAGCGACTTGAAAACTCTGGTACAAACACTACACTTGTGACAATTATTGACACATAGTGCTGGGCCCATGGTACCATGTGACGACAAGTGCAGAGAGATCTCCAGATATAAAGCAATGCCTGTGCCGTGAAGCTTTTATAGTGAGCAAAGTCGCTGCACAAAGCCAGTCCCACTCTCTTAACCAAGATGATATTTACCAAAAAGAAGAACAAGTCAACATCATTGGATACCATCAAAGTTGCAGGTGTTATATCAGAGTTTTCCTTCTCCTAGAATTCTGCCTTGACAAAGGCTAAGGGGTCATCTCTCCCGGTGATTTTTGGATGGCCATTGACTCTTAAGAGCTCCTTTGGCCATTGACAGCTTTTGTTTTTAGTCCTGCAGGATGTCCAAAGTCACCCTTCTCACCAAGAAACCTTGGTGGGGTTGCCAGTTTAGTCGCCAACGACCCGACTATGAGACAGGTTGTACTGGGATACGTGTTACCAGTAGCACCAACTGGTGACCTGACATAACACATATATACCTATATACACACACACACATATATATATATATACGTATATATACCCATATACATATATATATATATATATATATGTATATATATATATATAAATATATACACACACACACATATATATATATACCTACGTACATATACATACATACATATGTATATATATATATATAAATATATACACACATATATATATACCTACGTACATATACATACATACATATGTATATATATATAAATATATACACACACACACACATATATATATATATATATATTCCTACGTAGATATACATATATATATAAATGAATACACACATATATATATATATATACACACACACACGCTTGCTTTTGACGCATAGAGTTACGGCCCTTGCCATTCTGAGTTCAAATCCCGCCGAGGTTAACTTTGCCTTCCATCCTTACGGGGTCGATAAAATAAAGTACCAGTAATGTACTGGGTAATTGCTGGCCTTGTGCCAATAGTAGAAACAATTATATATATATAAAAAAAACATTCTCTGAACAAAACATGTATTTAATTATTTTTGAAAAATTTCTACCGTCAGCTAGACACGTATGATTGCATGGTATCTATTAGTAAAATACATGTTGCTTAAATAATTAGCTACCAAGTCTGTATCGATGACACAGTACGATCTTGAAAGATCTCAAGTATTAATTATTCTATAAATCACGAATTTCATCAATATTCTAATTAAATCGGTTAAAGATTTATTAATGAAACAATAATACTTATAAACATTTGTGCGTGATATATTTTATGTATTACCGTGTTTATGTGAAGGGGTATGGCTTAATGGTTAAACCGTTAGGCTTACAATTGAGAGGTTGTGAGTCTGATTCTCTGACCGGGTGATGCTTTCTGTCCTTGAGCAAGACACTTTATTTCACGTTAATCCAGTTTACTCAGCAGTATAAATGAGTTGCGACGTCACTGGTGCTGAACTGTATCGGTCATAACCTTTCCCATGGACAACATATATAGTGGACATGGTGTATATATATATATAATGTGTATATATAATTGTTTCTACTTTTGGCACAAGGCCAGCAATTACCCAGTGTATTACTGGTACTTTATATTATCGACCCTGTAAGGATGAAAGGCAAGGTTAACCTCGGCGGGATTTGAACTCAGAATGGCAAGGGCCGTAACTATGCGTCAAAGCATGGCGTCCGTCGCAGTGACGTCACTAGTGCTGAGCTGTATCGGCCATAGCCTTTCCCTTGGACAACATCATATATGGTGGACATGGTGTATATATGTATATATATATATAATTGTTTCTACTTTTGGCACAAGGCCAGCAATTATCCCAGTGCATTACTGGTACTTTAGTGAGGATGGAAGGCAAATTTAACCTCGGCAGGATTTGAACTCAGGTCATAAAGGGCCGTAACTCTATGCGTCAAAGCATGGTGTCCGACTCTCTACCGATACTGCCAATCAACCGCCCAAAGACGAAGAAAAATGAAAAAGAAGAAGGAAAAGAAGAAGAAAGAAAAGAAGAAGGAAAAGAAGAAGGAAGAAAAGAAGAAGGAAAAGAAGAAAAAAGAAGAAGAAAGAAAAGAAGAAGAGGGAGATGGCATGTATTGCAAATTTAGTATTTCCCCGACTTCAATGGAAAAAACAATGCGTGAGAAATTGATATAGAAGTTTTGGCATATTTTATATATTTGCTATGAATTATTTATGTCGAATGGAAGACATATTGAAACTAACTTAATCTTTGGTTATCTTGTTTAAAGTTCACACATTTATTGTGTGCACATAAATACACGCATATAGTAATAATAATAATTGTTTCTTATATAAGCACAAAGCCAGCAATTTTGGAGGGAAGGAAAAGTCGATGAAATTGACCCCAGTGCGTGACTACTTTATTTTATCGACCCCCGTAAGGATGAAAGGCGAAGTTAACCTCGGCGGGATTTGAACTCAGATCATAAAGGGCCGTAACTATGCGGCAAAGCATGGCGTCCGACACTCTGCCAATAATGATAATAATGATGTGGGACCGAATTATCTCTTTAGCATCTTGTACATATTTTAATGAATCCGAGACGCGTGTTTCGCCGTCGATCAGCTCAGGATACAATCGATCACGATCGGACCTAATCTGGAATCGATACTCATTAGACAATATATTAAACGAAAAAAAGAATCTAGACAGAAGAATGTTTGGTTTTTAATATATATATATATATATATATAGTGTATATTCATTCTGTCATCACTACCACAAAGGTCCGACGAGCTTTTGTTTCCAGAGTCAGGCTAGATTGATACTGATCGAACCTTGAGCTGATTAGTAGCGAAACACGCGTCACCAACCAATAAACCTAATGAAGGAGTAACCATTCGTCAATGTAATATATATATATATATATATATATATATATATATATCATATATGTAGGTAAACATTTTCTTAAGTTATATAGCAACTGAAGCCCGCAGGACGAGTTTGAATATAATTAAGACCAGTTACTACAACAGCTTTCTGTTCGATATCTAATACATTCGAAAAGGATGATAAGTCCTTAGACATATCGGAAAAACGCGAAATAAACCGACTTGTTCAATGACTCAACGTGCAACCTGGGGCGGACAGGAATCGAACTCACGACCCTCCGAATACAAAACGAACAACATTACCACCAAATATCACGCCTCCACAATATAATTCTCGACAAAATATGTATTTAAAAACGAAAACGTGGGAGAGAGAGAGAGAGAGACGACCAACCGTAATATTTCTTGGTTGGTAATATATGTTTCTTTATTAGCCACAGGGGCACAAAAGAAGGGGACAAATACGTTTCTTGGTAATATAGTTCGGTTATCTGAGATGATCTGGGTTTAAACAACAATAACAATTCCCAACTCACACACACCACACATATCAACTTCAACGATGATAAGATTATATTCTACATTGCCACCTCTTAGTCTCAAAGCTACACCAGTCTTTCTCTACATATATAAATTACTATTCAGCTATTATCAGATTCAGAATGCAATAAAATAGGACCAGATATTTCAAATAGATATTGGAATTGAAATTAGATTAATGATAAATTCTGATATGAATTCCCAATGTAGTTCTGCATTTTACGCTTGGTCTATATACAATCATTATTCCACGCAGCTAACCAGGCATGTATATATATGATTCTATAATAGTCCACCTTCCTATTAACACAGCTTCGATACCAACTCACCTTCTTTCTCTTAGCATGATGCATGTATGGAAATACACACAGGCACACCTCTTTATATATATATATATATATATAGAGAGAGAGAGCGAGAGAGAGAGCGAGAGAGAGAGAGAGAACACTGGAAGGTGATATTCGTATTGGTAGAGCACTCAGTCCATGGGACGAGTTTGGTGTATATAGATATATAGATATATTGACAACTACAATTTTCCCATATAAGGAAGTACCCCCTTGACAAGTTCGGCTATTTATTCACCAGGCTAAAAATTCTAATTTAGTCCAGAAATACTCGTCGAAACGGCTTGAGCTCTGCCGTCGGAGTCATACTTTTTCCTATATATATATATATATATATTAGTACACATGAAGGGCCCGAAACGTCGTCCCCACCCTTCACTCTCAAGCGTGAACCTAACACTGTTTGTACTGCACACTTTGTTATTGTTTTTTGTTTTTTACTTATATATATATATATATAGATAGATACAAGTGGAAACTTAGTAAAATCGAAGCTTTGGCTGTGGCCAAGAAAAGTCGACCTACAATAAGGAATGAGTAGCAAAGCACTCAATAAAAGTAGGTCCTTATAGTAATAACATACGTTTAAATGGCTTGACAAATTGAAAATTGCGGTAGGCAAAACCCAACCATACAATACCAAAACAATGAAAGAACTAATCAGTATATATATATTCCATTCTACTTGATGTAACACACTAATCTCAGTACCCCTTCTCCTCCAACAGTAATCTTCTTTGACCATTAATACTTTTATATACAATATGCCTAAACTCATTTACACTAACAACTCTCATTTCTTTTCTTAAAAGACATATTTCTGAAGACGGCGGCTAGTGAAGACGTATGTATTTTTTTTTTCTCACTATGATATTTAGTAATATGTTTTACATAGATCAATAATTGAATGAACATACAGAGAACTACCCCCAGAAACGATCGTAAAATAATGTGTTTTACTATGAATTAACAGTTTTGTGTTTAATTTCATTGTTTTAATATTTATATATATATATATATATATATATATATATATATATATATATATATATATATACGTAGTTTTAGGGATATGTCTAGAAGTAGGGTTTAATTTGTCTTAACAACTAGTGGTGCAAATAAATAAACTTCTGTGTTAAATCTGTGTGTTATTAGTTTTAAAATTACCTGACTTCATAATAATTGTTTCTACTTTTTGGCACAAGGCCACCGATTACCCAGTACATTACTGGTACTTTATTCTATCGACCCCGTAAGGATGAACGGCAAAGTTAACCTCGGCGGGATTTGAACTCAGACTGTAAAGGGACGTAACTTGTATTAATAATGGTTTCCGGTTTAGTCACAACGGCAACAATTTTGGAGGAGAAGAAAGATGATTAAATCGAAGCCCTGTGTCTGACACTGTTACCGGCAAAATAACTAGTGCAGCGGGGTCTATTTTACCGGGACCAGCAAAATAAACTCTTCCTTTTATTTTAAAATCTAGTTTCCAATCTGAAGGAGTATGTGTGTGCTAATCTAGGTGGGGTTTGAACTCGGGTCGTAAAGGGCTAGGTGTCCAATTTACTGGGACCTGGAAAATAGACTCTTCCCTTTCTTTAACCTTCTAGTTTACTATCTGAAAGAGTACATGTGTGCTAACGTCGGTGGAATTTGAACTCGGGTCGTAAAGGGCTTGGTGGTCTATTTTACCGGAACCTGCAAAATAGCCACTTATGTTTCTTTTAAATTCTAGTGTACGCTATGAAGGGGTATATGGGTGTTAAATATAATACTTTCTAAGTAACCCAAGTGATTATTGTAAAACTTCCACGTTAGCTAACAAATTGTTCTGTATGATACGTTTCTTCTTGTTTTTTATTGTATGAGGTGGGGTGGGGTGGGTTAGTATTTAGTACAATACACTATCTCAAATACGACTGTTTTCTAATACAAAATAAAGTACAACAACACGTATATTATATTATATTTAAAAAAATAATAGGCTTTACACTTAACCCCCTCCACATACCAATCTGTATCTCTATCAGATTCTCACACAGAAGACAAAGGGAAAAATAATCGATGAATTCTAATTTTCTTTCATTAAGTACATTCGATTATCTTCCAATGTTCTAGATGTTTCTTCTTCAATTAATATATTTTTTCTTATGTCTCATATATTTTATTATCAGTTCTAGATAAACGGTTTCATATTCACAAAAGAAAACAAAATATTATTACCGTTTGTTATGTTCATTATTATTGTTGTAGTTATTGTTGTTCTCTTTTGTTGTTAGGATTCTTATTGATGTTAGAAATTCTATTCATTCGTAGAATACGGTAAAGTTTCTTGTATGAATTCTATTCATAATTTATGAATTAAACATATTTATATTTTTCTATCAAAGTTCTCTCCCCCTCTCTCTCTGTATGTATATATGTGTATATATATATGTATATATATATATATACACACTTTCTCTAACACACACAATGCTTCTCCCTCTAACTCTACTCATACACACGTATAGATAATTATATATATATTTAATTATATATCGTCTATGTACGTATATATATATATATATATACGAATATGCGTATGCATATATATATGTGTGTGTATGCATATATATATGTGTGTGTATGCATATATACGAATGTGAGTATGCATATATATATATACGAGAATAAATCTATATTTAGCTGCATACCATACACAGATTGGAAACACAATTCGATAGATGAAGTGAGGAGATAACTAGAAAGAAACAATTAATTCACTCTCAGAAACCAACACGGCAGACGAGACAATATTAACATGGA
Organism: Eledone cirrhosa; assembly: GCA_964016885.1. NCBI lineage: Eukaryota > Metazoa > Mollusca > Cephalopoda > Octopoda > Eledonidae > Eledone > Eledone cirrhosa. Next base: position 39,276,900 of record OZ024757.1, on the reverse strand, counting down.
TTATATATTGAAGAGTAATCGGCAGAATACACACGACACGGCGGTAATTAAACAAAGACGAATGAAAATAAAAACACATACTTTGTGATAATTGTTTCTACTTTTCGCACAAGGCCAGCAATTATCCCACTGCATTACTGGTACTTTGCCTTTCATCCTTACGGGGTCGATAAAATAAAGTTAACCTCGGCGGGATTTGAACTCAGTCCGTAAAGGGACATAACTATGTTGCAAAGCATAGCGTCCGACCCTCTACCGATACTGCCAATAACTTCCTATGTTTTCTCCCTTAGAAAGTGCAGACGTCAGGTACAGAAGCTCTATGTACACACATATATACAGACACATACACACACATGTATATACACACATACACACACATTATTGAAACACAGATAAAAAAATATATATATATTGCGAGAAATCTGTCTGATTAATTAATTAAAGCAGAGCAGGTCGTTGAAGGAGAAGACCCGAAGACACAGTTACGAGGGAAGAAAACCGTTGATGCAGCAGAAACGGTGGTCAATATGGTAAGGTCAGTAGAGGGGCTGAGGAAGCCAAACTCTCCAAGTACCGGTATCTCTCCGACAGGTTCGCGTTTGTGCCCTTGGCAATGAAGACTTCTGGTGTCCTTGGCCCTAGGGCTACCTCCATACTTACTAGCATAGGCCCTGAGCTGCCTACCCCTAGGAGTGGAGACTTCTGGTGTTCTTGGCCCTAGGGCTACCTCCCTACTCACCACCATAGGCCCTGAGCTGGCTACCCCTAGGAGTGGAGACTTCTGGTGTCCTTGGTCCTAGGGCTACCTCCCTACTTACCACCATAGGCCCTGAGCTGGCTACCTGTAGCAGTGGAGACTTATGGTGTTTTTGGCCCTAGGGCTACCTCCCTACTCACCACCATAGGCCCTGAGCTGGCTACCCCTCGGAGTGGAGACTTCTGGTGTCCTTGGTCCTAGGGCTACCTCCCTACTTACCACCATAGGCCCTGAGCTGGCTACCTGTAGCAGTGGAGACTTATGGTGTTTTTGGCCCTAGGGCTACCTCCCCACTCACCACCATAGGCGCTGAGCTGGCCAGACGCAGGTGTGACCCTCACGATTTGGAATGGCCCTTCCAGCGCATCTCCATTACCATCTTCCGGGGAAACGTCTTCTCCATTCTATCCGCCGAGGCTGTGGGGAGGCCAGAACTTGGGACCCTGTTTGCTCACCATACAGAGAGATGGGGAAGGCGAGAGAGAGAGAGATGGGGAAGGCGAGAGAGAGAGAGGATGACAGTAGGTGTTCGTCTCTTCCACGTTCGGACCATATCCCTGTGGTTGTGTTCATTAAGCAGTTAATGAGTCTGTTTATGTCTAGACTCAATAGTGTACATTGTGTATACTCATAGTAGAGTCACACACGAAAAAAGGGGGAGGAGAGAATGGGGTATAGGAGAGTTCGAATGGCATGGAGGTTAATAGTCAGTGTTTAAGCGTGAATGTATGGAAGACAAGTATTGTCACAGTCGAAAAAAATCAAAACAAGGTTTTACAGTATAGTCACTGATTAGCAATCAGTGAAGTAAAAAGCAGGATGGAAGAAACACACAACTTCTGATCGTTATAGAGAGAGAGAGAGAGAGAGAGAGAGAGAGAGAGTCTTTGATGCTGAGATTGAGGAGACCACTAATCATGTGAGTACTCGATACATGGGGAGATGTATATATATATATATATATATATATATATATATATATATGCCTCATATACTTACAGACATGGATCCACTTTTGTTGAGAAGCTGTAAATCAGTTTGTATTTCGTATATCTCCATGTCCCTCATTATTTTGTTTGTATAGCTGTTATCCGGGTCCACAATTCGAAATCCGGTCAAATTCACAAAGTTGTGTTTGAAGTCCTCCATATCTATTGTTTCAACGTCCTGGAGAAGATTCAGAGAAACAAAGAAAATAGTAAAAGAAAATATTGCAGACAATTCAAGAAGAAAATTATATAACATGATATAAACATAGACTAAATGCAACTACTATAATCTCACTAGAGAATCATCCATTATAGAGAGAGAGAGAGAGAGAGGAAAAAGGTGAAGAGAAGTAGTTCCACAACAGTTAGTTCACCATACCGAGAACAAATATTTCACCATAAGCCGATCGTCAGACCGAGCTGAAGATCCGCATAAGGTGAAACATTTGTTCTCGGTATGGTGAACTAACTGTTGTGGAATTATTTCTACCAAACTCATCCGATGGACTGAGTGCCCTACTACTACGGATATAACCCTCCAAACCTCCAGTCTTCTCCTATTATATATATCATTTTTTTAAAACCTTTCCAACACTAATTTGCATAATAAACCAACAATAAATCTAATAACTCCACTATCCTGGAGATTACAACCAGAATGGTTGCATTTTTTAAGGGTATGTCAATATTTATTTATAAAACTAACCTATATTATATTTTATCTGATGAAAGCGCACCATAGTTTGCTTAGGTGGCCTTTGAAATATGCATAATGAAATAAATATGGTTTTATAAATATAGTTTCCATTTGTTAATATATTGTATATTTACTTCAATAATTTGTTGAGTGCTTTATATCAGTTATAAAAATATTTTGCTTGTTGTATCCCAACAAATTAAATATAACCTCTCTCTCTCTCTCTATATATATATATATATGTAAAAGTTCTATTTAAATTGTTGGGACACAACAAGCAAATATTTTTATAACTGGTATAAAGCACTCAACAAATAATTGGAGTAAAAATACGATAATAACAAATGGAAAATATATTTATAAAACCATATTTATTTCATTATACATATTTCAAGGACACCAAGTTAAATTATGGTGTGCTTTCATCAGATAAAATATATCCGGGAGCTTCCAACAGTAATGGTTGCATTCTTTAAGGGTATGCCAATATTTATTTATAAAACTGCTCTATATTATATTTTATCTGATGAAAGCACACCATAATTTAACTTGGTGTCCTTGAAATATGTATAATGAAATAAATATGGTTTTATAAATATAGTTTCCATTTGTTAATATCGTATATATATATATATATATATATATTTATATATACATATATATATATATATATATATATATTTATATATATATATATATATATATATATATATATACATATACATATATATATATATATATATACATATACATATATATATATATATATATACATATATATATATATATATACATATATATATATATATATATATATACATATATATATATATATATACATATATATATATATATATATATATATATATATATATATATATATATATATATATATATATATATATATATATATATATATATATAAAGTAAACAAAAAGAACGGGGAAAATGAGAAAATACAAATTGAGGAGAATGATAAGGGAACGCATAGAATTGATGTTTTCATAGCTGAAGCTTGAGCAAGTTGTTTCTTTAGGAAAACCAGCAGACAAACATGACTAGTATGACCATTATTCAATTGAGTAATCCATACTTTGAGTGTTGTAGATTGCAGGTATAACAATACAATCTACATTCTACTTTCCCACGTATAGAGTTCTAAGTTGAATAATGGTTTTCCAGGTCTCAATAAATAACATCTTTGTCATACAGCTCCTATTTATATAATCGAGCTTTGTCATACACCTCCTATTTATATAATCGAGCTTTGTCATACACCTCCTATTTATATAATCGAGCATTCCCGACTCAGATCACAATATTTACATACATATGGCTCTTTCTATAACATACAATGTGTTTTTTATATTTCAACATCTAAGTTGGTATAATTCCGTAAGTTTTAAGCTAGCATTTCCATATCAGTATAGAAATTTGATATCACCATCACTAAAACTACTACCATCAACTTTACTATACTATTAATATTACCATAACAACAACTATCACCACTACTTCAAAAACTACTACTGCTGGAGCGACAACCTTTGTGCGTTTTCTCATAGAAAACCATATCAAATGTATTGTGAGCTATCTGGTGGAGCCCTTCTATGTAATAATTCTATGATCATTGTATATATTTCATTTTATAGCATACCGTGAGATTTATCTGAATATCCTAGCTTTGTTTCCTCAGCGAAATTTGTAACAAAATGGTGAAACCTATCTCCAGTGGTTTTACTACGTTGTTCTCTTTAAGATTATACATTTGTTCGTGTTTGGTTTCAATGGCAAACTACCTAACCTATTATTATTAGTCTTATTTTTATTGTATATTGTTACTGCATTACCGAGCACAGTTCTGCGTGTCTTGGGCATATGCAGTGTTGATTATGATGTTATATATTTCTATTGTATTGAGATGACTCTTCGTCAAATGTGTACAGTGTCTATCACAGCTATTGTCTGCATGCTCAATAAATTTGTAAGTCCTGGGGGTTTTTGGTTAAGTCTATAAACATATCAATGTATGTATTATAAATTTACCAATATACTGTGTGTTTATGAAAACATATTTTAAAGGCCTTTCACTATGAATATTAAGCTAGTTATATATATATATAAGTTTATCCCGAGTAACCACAGTAAGTAAGGTACTCAATACATAGCAGAGTATAAATATTTAATATAGAAATGCGTCAACAGAACTAGAACTGTTTCATTCGGGAGAAATCATCGCTTCCTCATGGTTTCTCCCGAATGACACATTTCTATATTATATATATATATATATATATATATATATATATATATTTTAAGCGCCGAAACGTCAATGATCTGCAGTTAACAGCTGATGAAGGGTTTCTTCTCTTGTTTCGTCCATATTACCATCTTAAACTTTGTTTACAGTAACCACACAGCTTGCTCCGTTTCTTGTAATTATATATATATATATTTAAAAGTTAAATAAGGTTCAATGAATAATTCAAAGAATCAGTTTTACAATAGATTGGAAGCATTCAACAGAATGTTTTCCAGATTTATTAATATTAATTCAAAATATTGACAAAATAGATATTCTTGTGATCAAGTATATTTTATTATACATATTTCAGAGGTACTGAGATAAGTTCAACAGTACGTCCTCATCAGATAAAATAGTACCATGACTGAATCTTAACCATCTACTATGTCAGGGTATGTCATGCATCATCTTATTTTATCTAATGAGGACGTACTGTTGAAACTATGTATAAAAAAATATACTTGGTCACAAGAATATCTATTTTGTTAATATTTTGAATTAATATATATATATATATTGTCAATTGATATGATAGTCCATGCAGGAAATTATCGGATATTTATGGGGTTTTATTTAGCCTTGTACATTCTGGACATAAGATATGTAACTTATATCCTAGCTTGCTATCTTTTCATTCTCAGTATCTCATTTTTGTGATTTCAGCTGTTCGGAATATAATCCCAATTATTGCTAGAGACGGTATGTGACAGGAAAAATCGA
>OZ024757.1:39258929-39263929 GCA_964016885.1 Eledone cirrhosa | reverse complement strand
AAAATAAGTATTGATTATGACGTAACTCTGATAAATCATTTGTATGCTATGTTATAAGTTCAGATGATGTGATGGAGTATTTTACTGGTAATTTCATAGCGAAATATTTCTGAATGTATTTTTGTCGTGTCTTAAAACAGAAACATGAATTACCATAAAACATTTTTTATGTGTGTGTATGTGTATATATGTATGTGTGTGTTTGTATGAGTTTGTATGTTTGTACGTAAACGTGTTTATGTATATGTATCTATATGCATGTATGCGTTTGTATATATATATATATGTGTGTGTGTGTAACCGTATATGTGTATATATATATATATAGGTGTGTGTCTAATTATGTCTATGTATATGAATATAGATATTAATGTGTATACGTGTATATATATATATGTTATGTGTATATCTAATGTGTATATCTACCTGTATATATATATATAAATATATGTATGTGTGTATGCATATATTTAGGTATATAAACCTGTATCTATCTATCCATGAATGTGTATATTTTGATATTATAACTTCAGTAGTAATACAAATATAATAATTTCTGAAGCCGTGGTACCACATATCCATTTTGCATTAAAGATTGCATGATAAACTCTGTTAAGAAAGTAGTTAGGAATGTGCAATATTTACCATTCTGAGAAACATTGCTGACTTTTCCACTGATAGATCTATTATGAAATTCTTCCATTTACTGTCTTTTGCTTCACGCAAGACCTGTCTCATGTTTCTCTCATCAACTTGGCGGATTGAGATGTGGGCGTCGTGACCAAGCGGAGCCTTAATGACACGCTGTAACCGGAGCAGGCCTGTAACAATGAGAGAAGATCAAACGTGATATCACTTACACAATACAGAACAGACATTTTTATTATTAACAAGTCAGAGTGAAATTGCACACACATGTACTCCAGGTCCGAACACAGAGGAACCAAACTTCCACTGCCATAACCTCCCATAATGAAGGGTTTGAGCAGTTTTAGACTTCTATTTCACCTCTTCATAATATTATGAGGATTGTCAGAAACATTTGAAGGTCGGACAGAATGCTTTGGCATCATTTAGTTACGAACATCTATGTTCTAAGTTCAAATCCGACCGAGGTTAAATTTTCCCTCCACCATTCTGAGGTCGATAAATTATAGAACCATCTATGTACGAGGCGGGGGAGGTTCAGTTTAATAAACTTTCCCTTCAGTAGAAATTGCTGGCCTTGTGCCTAAATTAGAAACCATTCTTTCAAAAATATATCTGAGATGTTAAACCTTCTTCCTCAATAATCATGTAAATTAATGTCAGAGCTGTGAAAACTTTGATAGTTATATTCATCAAAGTAGACACATCGAAATGTCTTGTTTTTACAGCTTGTGTGTATGTGTGTGTGTGAGAGAGAGAGAGAGAGAGAGAGAGAGAGAGAGAGAATGTGTGTAGCTGTGTGTGTAAGCGCGTGTCTTAATGTCAATATTTATACCCTCCTATATTTAACACATAGTTGAATACGTTTTAGATAAATTTCAATTTATATGATGTTTGGAAGCCAAATATATTTTTACGTTCTCTTCGCCTACGTCCTTCGCTAAGCTACTTACATGTTGAAATGATCATTGTATTAAACCATAGATTTTGCTGAGCACTGATGAAACGGTGCCAAATATTGACATAGCGTTGGGTAGTTTTAAACAATAGCCCACAAAAATCACACCTATTTTCTCCGCGAGGAATATGAAATTATGGGGGAACGTTCAAAGCAATCATTGAGGTCTACTTTAAATCTAGAATAATGAAATAAAATTAGCTTGAACTCTAAATCAATATTCGGGACACAGTAGAGAATTTATGGTCATGTCATTGAGAAATCAGCATGGTCAAGTCTATTACTTTGGTCATTGAGTTCGAAGTGTATACATATATATATAAATATATATATCGATACACATATAAATATATATATATATATATAAATATATATATCGATACACATATATATATATATCGATACACATATAAATATATGTATATATATATATATCGATACACATATAAATATATGTATATATATATATATATATAGTTATACTTTGGGAGGGTCATGTTGCCAATAAGAAACACACGCACCAGTTCCCAAAGTATAACAATATCGGTTTCAACACACGATTTCAGATAAAGAATCTTGCTAAACAAATTCAGTAACGAAATATATATATATATATATATATATATATATATATATATATATATATATCGATACACATATAAATATATATATATATATAAATATATATATCGATACACATATAAATATGTATATATATATATATATATATATCGATACACATATAAATATACACATTATTTATATATATATATATATATATGATTTAATAAAAACAAACACATCAACAGGCCAGCCAATTTGTGCTATACAATCAACTTAATATAAAGTTAATATAAACACTATGGCATTCAACAAACAAAAGTATACAAACAAAAGTGTACAAAATATGAAAATCAATTCATCTTTCATATTAATTTCTCTTAATCTTAACGGTAGAATTCTTCTGTGTCTGGGCAAAGTATTAAATTAAAGGAAGATAACTTTTAAAGTATTCTTTAGATTTACGAAACAAAAACGTATCTTAATACAATCTTATTGATACAATCAATTATTGAAACGTCTGTGTTGAATGTAGAAAAATTTGGCAAATCTTGGAAATTACAGCATATAGCTGTGAAGTCGTCTGGTGTCCTTGGTCCTAAGACCACCTCCCTACTCATCACTACCAGTACCCCGTAGGAGTGGAGACTTCTGATGTCCTTGACCCTAGAACGACCTCCCTACTCATCACCGCCGGCACACCGTAGGAGTGGAGATTTCTGATGTCCTTGGCCCTAGGACCACCTCCCTACTCACCACCATCGGCACCCCGTAGCATTGGAGACTTCTGGTGTCCTTGACCATAGAATGACCTCCCTACTCACGACTATCGGCAGGCACCTCGTAGCAGTAGACTTCTAGTGTCCTTGACCCTAGGACTACCTCCCTACTCACGACTATCGGCACCTCGTAGCAGTAGAGACTTCTGGTGTCCTTGACCCTAGGACCACCGCCCTACTCACTACTATCGGCACGGGGTTGGCTACTTGCTGGTAGTGTCGGATTTAGGACAAATGAGGCTCTGCGCTAGTTAAGTTATGAGGCCCCTTAAGACTTGAAAAATTCATCGTAAAAATATTATTTTGGCAGGGAAGATGCGTCTCCTGAACCTCCACCCTTGGCCAACGGGGTACTATGATTGAGCACACTTAAACACCATGGTAAATCCAGCACTGCCCGCAGGTGTGAGTCTCGCGAGCTGGAATGGCTCATTCAACACTTAATAACATATTAACTTGTATTTACTGTACATATTATACACGTACCACCATAAATGTTACTATAGAGAACACGATTTAATGTTACTGTTAAACATCTCTATATAAAACGTATACCTAGTAATCAGTTTGATAGTTGAATGTTCTGAGTGCATATATATGTAACGAGGTGTGGTAATAAGAGGTGTTATAATCAGTATGCTTAGACTGCTGGTAAAGTGTTTGCTTCTATGAATCGCCACCTGCTCTTTATTGTTTCGCATTTCACACTTAGCTTCTCAACTCTCTTAACATCACACTCTAAATTTAAATACCAGTATGACTGCCTTAAATATTTCACGTTTTATACGATTGCAAATATTTCTTACAACAAACGAAGCAGAAAAACAAATTTCAAGCAAAAAATAAAAAGTAGTTATAATATAATTGTGACGTGACATTCATGTCTTCCATAAAGTAGAAATACCACAAAATTACACACACACACATTTATATATATATATATATATATATATATATATATATATTAGTAATAATAATAAATGTGAAGAATAATAAGGATAATATATATATATAAATATATATAAAAATCGTAGAGCAAATATTTATTAAAATAACAGATTAAAGTTTAATAATAAATAAAAAAAAAAAAAAAAAAAATATATATATATATATATATATATATACATATATAAATTGTTTCCAACCAAACGCCCATTATCTGGCTTTGCGTGAAGATTCCATACGTGCATTGATCCATGTTCGCAACGTAACATCTCTGTAGACATACAACTGGGCGCACGATTTCATGTATATCACACTGTGTATCGCTATGTGCCGTTATGAGTATATTGTTCATATATTTTATATTTTTTTAAATTATATATGTATATACGTATATATATATATATATATATATATATGTGTGTGTATGTTTGTATTTAAGTGTACATGTTTATAACAAGATGCATCCTTTCATGTACGACCCATTGTGTATCTTTATATGACTGTGTGTATATTCTGTTTATATATATATATATATATATATATATATATATATATATACGTGCGTTGGTGTGTATGGAAATATGCGCATATTTGTGAGAGTGTACATGGGCCAGTGTGTGTGTGTGAGTATGTACAAGCACCCCTGTAGGGAAAGGGCTTGTTTGTGTGTATATATATATGCGTGTTTGCGAGCGAGTGTGTATCTGTGCGTGTGTATATGTGGGTACGTGTGTGTATATGTGTGTGCGTGGGTGGATTGGGGGGGGGGGTCTATGTATATGTGTTTGTGTGTACGTGTATACATACGCGTATGCATGTGTATGAGCATGGTGATGTATATAGGCTTGTAGGCATGTGTCTGTGTATGTACGTGCCTTTCTGGATGAATGTATGCGTATGTTTATATGTTCTCCTTAATGTGTGGGTATAGCGGGAGTCTATGCGTACGATTGTCTTTATCTATGTGATTGGGTGTGTGTGTGTATATTATATATATTTCAAGGGTACCAACACTTCGGTACGCTATTATCAGATAAAATATGAAGTGTGTTTTATAAACTTTGACATACTCATCTTAATAATTTGAAATTTATGACTTTTCTTCTCTT
>OZ024757.1:39248929-39251429 GCA_964016885.1 Eledone cirrhosa | reverse complement strand
AAAATGCCTCGATATAAACATCTTGATTGTAAGACGTGCGATAATGAACATACAGCCTTGGGAATCTACTTTCACATTGGATAATGGTAAATGATAGAAGCTTTCGTTTTGATAAATTGACAAGTGAAATAAACGGCCTTTAATTACTATAACTAGAGATCTGTCCTCTTTGATATTATTTGCGTTTGGTCTTTCTTGTACGTTTTATTTATTAATTCATCTTTTCTTTTTTGATATCAGTCTTGCTTGTTTGTTACAAGAAGTACATTAAAACGGTATAAATGCTGTTAATAACTCGTGAAGTTAAAATGAATGTCCAATGCAGAAACCATAAAATAAAAATGATAAAACATAACCAAATAAAAATAAAAATAACTACAAAATGGAAAATATAATAAGGCTTAATGATTTTGAAAAATGCAAATGAAAATGTCAAAAACAATGTCAGTTAAGAAAAGAATTAGAAAGCCCCCTCTCTCCCACAACCTGCCAAAAAAAAAAAAAAAAAAAAAAAAAAAAATCAAACGAAAAAACAAAAAAAATACAAGAAAAAAATGGCATTAATTTATGGTTTCTTCATACTATAAACGAAAGCCCCTGCAATTAACGCAAGATGACATGAGAAATTGTCGCAACCTAGATGCTTATAGATTTGTTTTGTTGCAAAAATTGAAGAAAAAAAACAAAAAAAACACACACACAAGAAATAGGAACAATAAAATATCTACATCAAAGTGTAAGAAAAGATACACACCAGAGTCTAATTGGAAAATACAAAACGAAAAATAAAAAAATAAAAACGAAAAAAATTCCCATACCATTTACTCACAGAATTATTGGCAGTGAAAAAGAAGAAGAATTAAAAGAAGAGAGACGCAGTCATTGAAGGTTATTTTTATATCCATTCCCAACAAACATTGTACCAGTTTGATATCCATTTGGAGACATCTTCTACTGTAACTTTTGATGTGTTCATTTGATATTATAGTGTTATTCACAAGATATGTTATGTTTCTATAAATGCATGCTCAACCGACAAGAAACGTCAATACGAAAGGAAATCAGATATGCAAATTCAGAGTTACAACTCCTCCTCTGTGTTAGTACAGCCAGCTAAAACTTGGTCTGTGCTCGGCTTTAGGGTGTATATGGCCCAGAGGATATCCTACGGCCCGCTAAACCTTGGTCAATGCCCGGCTTTAGGGTGTATATGTCTCTGAGAATCTCCTACGGCTAGCTAAAGCCTGGTCAGCGCAAGCTTAGAGGGTGAAATACAAATAAATAAGTAAACATATGTTGATGTTCTCTCTCTTTCACCACTCACTACCTACATCTCTCACCCTCATTCATTATAGAGTTACGTCCCTTTATGGACTGAGTTCAAATCCCGCCAAGGTTAACTTTGCCTTTCATCCTTATGGGGTTGATAAAATAAAGTACCAGTAATGTACTGGTGTTATTGCTGGCTTCGTGCCAAATGTAGAAACAATTATTATAAGAAAATGGGGGCCCACGCGCTGGCCACCCAGGAGCCCCGGCGGACAGAATAATAGAGAAGGCGTTTCATCAGAGGATGGTGAGGGAGACACGGTAGTAGATGAGAAGCCATCCCAGCTCGCGAGGCTCACACCTGCGCGTAGCCAACTCTGTGCCGACTGTGGTGAGAAGGGCTGTGTCCCCCGGTCCAACACCACCCAGCCATGCATGCTCTATATAAATATATGTAACAGGATGTTTACAAATATCACGTTAATACTGAATTATTTTAATATAACCAGGGTGTAATATTCTAATGATTATTCTTGTCATACCGCAACGCACACGAACAACATTTAATTCTGATGATGTGGGCGAAATGATCATTAAACGTTAAACTAATTATATTATGCGCTGACGTATCTGACGTTAGAAAGGATAATCATATTTTGGTGAATGATAAAATTTAGTTAAAATAATGAAAATGTGTGGTAGGTTAATAGCCATTTGAGGAGAGGTAAGAAAATTTAGATGTCAAGAAAATATTCTAAAATTTGTTGACTGCTGAGTAATTGAAATAAAGACATATTACGAAAGATAATTAAAGAATCGTGTTAGTTAAATTGAACCTGAGCAATGTCTTAGAAACGTAGTGTAGCTAAACGAAGAGTAGTTTGTGAAGAGGCCTAATTAAATAAGAAAATATGTTCTACAATGCAGTTCGTTACGCAGGTTAAAAGTTTTGCTATCATCTAAAGAAAAATCAACTTGAGATTAAATTAATGTACAGTTAATTGCATAGTTCAGTAAATACACAGATATTAAATAAATTTAAAGGAACGCAGGTAGTTCAACTCCCTGGCATTTAGGAGGAAAACAAGATGAATGTAAAGAATAAGAAATATATACACAAAATTAATAAATAAATAAATGTAAAGGTTTAACGATAACGATATACAATAAGTCCCTATCATACGAACATCCGACTTACGAATAAACTTCCGCAGATACAAACAGGCTAACA
>OZ024757.1:39236429-39243929 GCA_964016885.1 Eledone cirrhosa | reverse complement strand
TATGTATATATATATATATATATATATTATATATATATATACACTTCTGTATATATGTATATATATATATATATATATATATATATATATATACACTTCTGTATATATGTATATATATATATATATATATATATATATACACTTCTGTATATATGTATATATATATATATATATATACTTCTGTATATATATATATATATATATATATATATATACTTCTGTATATATATATATATATATATATACTTCTGTATATATATATATATATATATATAATATATATATATACTTCTGTATATATATATATATATATATATACTTCTGTATATATATATATATATATATATATATATATATATATATATACGTACAGAAATGTGTATATACCTATGTATATAAATGTGTATATACGGGTGTATCTGCACATATGTGTGTGTACGCCTCTCTCTCTCTATATATATACACAAAGAAAAATAGAGAGTGTGAGCGTGAGATGAGAACACAAACAGGAATTACGTGTAAAGTTTACTGTCTGATTACGAGAATTTAATTTATTAAGGAAGCAATTTATATAAGTAAATATATGTTCAATGACAAATACTAGACGTTGATGGGAAGACAAAGAGCAGCTGTCGATGTTTAAAATAACTATCGCACCATTTTAAGAAATTTCAACGTTTAGATATTTTAGTTGACTAATAAAGCTGATGGTTTCGTTTTTAAAAAGCTTGACTTTGAACGAAAATAAAATGAACGAAGTATTTCATTAGTGATAAGAAGCAATTTGTTATATGGAAAATATAATTATATTGTCCCGATAAGTGGGTATATTTTAAGATGATTGGAAAATGATAAATATTGTGATTTATGATATATCGAAATAATATGTCATCTTTTCCTATATGAGTGATTCGTAGGAGATAAATTCATGAATGTCTCAGTAAACCAAAATAAAAAAAAAATTCTTTTATAGTTTCATAATGAAACAAAATGAAATAAAATGAAAAATTACAATCTTCTCTTCAGTGTTTCTATAAATATCAATCAACCAGACGGAAGTTATAAACCATTGATTCATCAACCGCAAGATGAAAGGGTGAGAGTTAAGTGAGAACGTGCTGCCTTGTAAAATCATAATGAATTCTGAAACATTCACTTTCCAACACGTAGATTCCTAGATCGAATGCCGTTCAAAATGGTGTTGGATTGGCAGTCTCGGTGGAGCGTAAGACATGACAACATGGTTTATACAACATACAGTTACGGTTTTTAACGCTCCGAGTTCAAATTCCCACCGTTGTTGTACAAGGGAAAGGCAATGGCCGATACAGCAATCGAACTTCTAATCTACCGATTGCAAGCCCATCACTCTAAAAACTAACCCATACGCCTATATATATATATATATATATATATATATATATATATATATATATATGAAAATGTTCAAGACATCGACGACAGAGCTCAAGCCGTTTCGACGGCTATTTACGTCCAGAAATAGCCGTCGAAACGGCTTGAGCTCTGCCGTCGATGTCTTGAACATTTTCCTATATATATATATATATATATATATATATATATATATATATATATATATATATATATATATATATATATAGAGAGAGAGAGAGAGGAAAAGACTCAGGACCCCGACGGCTGAGCTCCGGCCGTTTCAACAGCTACATATATATCCCGCCCTATACATACATATATCCATACCCCCCTCTCTCTCTGTATATATATAAATATATATACGTTTGAATATGAATACTACCATATATATTTTATATAAACTCTAGCAGACTGCACACATGAATGTTCACAGCAAACGCAAATGTAGAACTTCTTATATAAACATACATCGCCACACTTAGACAAATACCCTACACAGTGAAATGCAGATAACATTAGATATAACAATGTACTGCAGTGTCTCTTCATAAGTATTTAAATGTAAACTTTTACAGTCGACTGGTATTGTTATAGTAACTAAATAACATTAAAAGTTCAACCTTTTCGCTTCTGTTTTCAACACTGTTTATGGCCATTGCTCCCACGAAAGGTGACCATGTCGATCGATGACTGTAATGGCTTGGTTGATTTCCGATACGAGATCATCGATCAGAAGCCAACCATTTTGTTAAAATAATATTGCACATGGTCGTTTGATATCCGCTTGTATCTAATCTAGTTATAGGAAGCACATGACCAACACCTAATTAAATATTAAATTGTACACTATAGTAGTAATGTATGTATTGCAGGTATGGACACGATAGATTAGTGGTGAGCTCAAAAACACTACAGCATGCTGGTTTGCCTTTGGCAAAATACATGCCCCAACACCACCGTAATCCCGGCCTAGAGTCCATCACCCTCCCTGTCTGTCCCCCCTCCCATTTTTCTGTGACCCTCGGGCGCTTGAATCTTCTTTTTCTTTCCCGTTTTCATAACCACAAAAGACATTTGCGTTTTTTACAGAAAACCTTTTAACATAATGATTTCTTATATAGGCACAAGGCCAGCAATTTTGGGAGGAGGGGAAGGTCGATTAAATCGACGTCAGTGCGTGACAGATACTTTATTTTATCGACCCCGTAAAGATGAAAAGTAAAGTTAACCTCGGCGGGATTTGAACTCAGATCATAAAGAGGCGTAACTTTATGCTACAATGCATGGCGTCCGACCCTCTACTGATACTGCCAATCCACCTTTTAATATAATATCCTTTAGATTGAAAAAAATAAGACGCCGATTGTAAAATGGATGCGCCTCGCTTAGTGGTAAGGGTGTGGCGGTGGAGTTTCGATGCTGATGTCGTGGGTTCGATTCCTAGATAAAATTGTGTGTTGTGAGGGAGAAGACACGTGGAATAGTGCTAAAGGTGTTGAAATACGATCATTATGTCATTGGCTCGATTCCTGGACTGCCTTGAGCAAAATACTTCATTTCCCCTTGCCCCAGTCTACCAGCTATCACTGGGTGTTTTAACACTAAGATGGAATGGCCAGGGAATATAGACCTGATGTGTCTCTCAGGCCTCGAGACACACTTCAGACTTTTTTTTTTAGTGAAAAGGAGAGGAAAGGAGAAGATGAGGAAATCCAACCTAGAAAACTAAGTTTCCCTTGCTGTTTAATTTGCTGAGAAGTTTGAGCACGGTGTGTAAAAGGTCCGATATATTAAAGCCAGCACATAAGGCGTAACCTTATGGTTAGGCTGTTGGACATTCAATCATAAGGTAGTGTATTCAATTTCTTTACCGAGCGCTACGTTCTGTTCTTCAACAAAACACTTTATCTGCTTCAACAACATTGCATTTTCATGATAAAACTGGGGTCTCTTATCGTTAACACATTAAAAAATACTCCCTATGAGATAACTACCTTATAGGAAGCCAGATACACATGTACAGTTGTGAACTGCAAAATTTCATTTTTCTCATATATACATGACAAGAACTATCTTTTAGCGGCGCTATAAAGGTAAAAACTCAAACGTTGACCTCAGCCCAATTTGAACACACATGCTCTAACGAATATAAGAAAATTTCAGGTATAAATTCATGAGAATTATTGTATTTCTTTCTACGTTTTGTTTCATTTCTTTTCATGCGTTGTGATAGAATGTTGCTGTGCAATGAAATTTTACCAAATAAAAAATAAAAAAAAGGATGCCCCGCCCCTCTATGGTATTCAATCATGGAAATCAAATAGAAATAACATGTTCACAGGAATTTACAGTTAACTTATGTATTTGATTTTGTGTGAATCGATTACGACTGCAAGTAGACTGCAAGCTTTTTTGGGGGTTTACTAAAAGTTTAGTATGGCCATTTCAAACCACACTATCGATTCAACCGTCCTTTGATTCAATTAAATGGCACCACATTAAATAGTAGGTAAATGTTTAGTGGTATATTCTCTGTATCGAATGTTTCATTTCTTGACTCTTCATTGAATATTAACTATTTGTGTAACGTATGATGCTACCATTATATATATACATATATATATATATATATATATATATACATACATATATATATATATATACATATATATATATATATACATATATATATATATATACATAAAGAAAAGGAGAGAAAGAGGGAGCTATAGAGAAATTGCGAGGATGTATGTGTGTATGTGTATAGAGAGAGAGAGAGAGAGAAGGAGATAGAGAGAGAGGAGAGAGAAGGAGATAGAGGAGAGAGAAGGAGATAGAAGAGAGAGAGAGAGAAAAATTGCGACCGTATATATTAATGTATATATATATATGTGTGTGTATAAATATATCCGTCAATAAAAAGGACATTAAAAGTTCTATAGTTCTATTGAAAGTTGAAAACTTCCCAAATATTATACACTCTCACAGGGTCATACATATATACGCATATTACCATTTATGTCCTTCCACATTAACATTATATACAAAAGTCTCATCGATAACAACCCCGATAGAGTGAAATGCAAGAGCAAATGTAACATAAATATCTTGAAACGGTTCAGAACGTCCTGTCCTCAATATTTCCTTGATCAATCAAGGCAAATGTTTACCCGGGTGGCTAAACAAGGTAGACAACTCAATCTCGTATCACTCTTCAAAATTTGAAATTATAAAAGAACACATTGGAGAATGAGGTCCCTGATATACGCTAATCTGCTTTGTCCCCGAAGGAACGTCTTTGATCATATACTTGCTGAAATAGGGCAGAGCTAGGGTGTTATCTCAACAACGATAGTAACATGTAAACATTTTCCTAAACAAATTCGTCCACCACAGATATATATATCATTAGAATACTCTACTCCAATTGTGATTTCAGATTTAGGCACAATTTTTTGGGAGGGGATAGTCGATTAAATCTAGCAACAGTGCATTACTGGTACTTTATTTTATCGATCCCGTAAAAATCTAACCGGGGGGGGGGGGGATTTGAACTCCGATCATAAAGGGCCGTAATATATGTTTTAATAAGGATTTCTACTATAGGTACAAGGCCAGCAATATTTGGGAAGGGTAAAGTCGATTAAATCGACCCAGTGTATTACTGATGTTTTATTTTATCGATCCCGTAAGGATGAAAGGCAAAGTTAACCTCGGCGGGATTTGAACTCTGATCGTAAAGGGTTACAACTCTATGCAATAAAGCATATTGTCTGACGCTCATCTGATACTCTCAATCTACACTCCTAAGTCTACTCAAATAATTGTTTCTACGTTTGACACAAGGCCAGCAATTACCCCAGCGTATTACTGGTGTTTTATTTTATCGACCCCGTAAGTATGAATGGCAAAGTTAACCACGGTGGGATTTGAACTCAGAACGCCAGAGAGTATCTTGGTGTGTAATTTAAGTGAAACAAAACAGCCTACAACCTAATGGCAATAGCCGTGTGTGTGTGTGTGTGTGTGTGTGTGTGTGTGTGTGTGTGTGTGTGTGTGTGTGTGCGCGCGCGCGCGTGTGTGCATGTGTGCATGTATGTGTATGTTATCATTAGGAGAATATTTCATTGTAGACTCAATTATATCGTTTTCGATCTCATGTTGAAATTTTCTTTCGGCTTCGTAGGGGATCGAAAGAATAGCTGAGAGGATTTCGTAGATATATTGTCATTTCATGTTGCGTTAATTACAAAATAGCTATTTAAAAAAGAAAATTAATGCAAGAGAGTAATATGTGCAAATATATTTTAATTAGAAATAAGAAAATATACGAAATTTGACATTTTTTGACATTTGTCGCATTGAACTTTTACGTTCATAAATCACGCTCCTTGTCGTTTTAACGAGAAAGAAGTACACACACAATCTCTCTCTATCTCTCTCTCGCTATATACATATATACATATATACATACACACATGTTTGTATATATATATATAAAGTTAGATAGATATATAGACAGAGTGTGAGAGAGCAAGTAGGAGCGGAAAAGTTAATTTAACTTTTACATTCGGTGGATTCGGTGAAATGATGAATTAACATGTACGACAAAGCCCAACATGTTGTTCACCACTGAGTTACGTATAGAAAAGTTTGATGACTAAACCAAACAGTCACGAAATGTATGATGCCGTGATAATACTACACCGAACATTTGGGATTGTAAGAACAAACGTATTCACAAGAAAATATAGTAAAGAAATATACATACACATATATATAGGAATGTAACAACTCTCTACATTTAATTGTATAATGAGTTGAACGACGATCCAAAAAATTGCATGCTCTCATACACATGTACTCAAACATAAGTACCGTTCACATATAGTCACATGCATTATATGCACCGCTCACACATGCGCACTTAGACATACATCTCTTACACATATATGCATCGCTGAAACATATGCACTGTTCACACGTGCGTTCAGAGTCATATGCACCATTTATACGTACTAACACACGTGCACCAAGTACATGTAATCACTGATCGGCACTGAAACCTATGCACATACAAGTGGACTACTAACAAAAAAAAATGAATGTATGCACATGCGCACACACACACACACACACACAAAAACTGACAAACACGAACTAGCACACAGGTTCAAGCATGCATTCATATATATTCACACTCACAAAAAACATATACATACAGATACATACATGCACGCATATGTTGTTAAACACATACATTCACATACATGCAACACAAACACACTAACACACACCCTCACAAGACTCACACACATGCACCGAAACAATAAGAACCATTGTCTGAATGTATCAACGAAAATAAACAAAAGAAAATTTATCACATACAAAGATGTTCATTAAATAAAGTAATGAGTTAACAGTATTAGTTTTTCTCCATCATACAACGGGTTACTAGTTAAGAAATTGCAATCATCTCGGTCAAATATTTACGTGAAAGTTAAGTACATAACCGCGCTCTTGTTAAAGATATGTTCATCTTGTTCACCCTTTCTTGTGTACTGAAATTAATATAATTTACGTACGAAGGGCGAAGAGTGGAGTAATATAAATTGTTTCTACTTTTGGCACAAGGCCAGCAATATACCAGTACATTACTGGTAGTTCATTTGATCGACGCCGTAAGGATGAAAGGGAAAATTAATCTCAATGTACTCAAAGCTGAGCTGAGGTTAGTCAATACTCGCACAGAAACAGCTCGGTATATATATAATATATATATATATATATATATATATATTTATATTTATTAAAATAACAGATTAAAATTTAAGCAAAGAATCGCTGCTTTCACCCTTAACGGGATCTTCTGAAACTCCCGTTAAGGGTGAAAGCAGCGATGCTTTGCTTAAACTTTAATCTGTTATTTTAATAAATATTTGCTCTACGGTTCTTATATATTTGATATATATTTATCCTTATCGAGCCCTCTTTGGATTTTAGTCTTCAAATTTATTATTATTACTATATATGTATATATATTACCCAGTGTATTACTGGTACTTTATTTTATTGACCCCATAAGGATGAAAGGCAAAGTTAACC
>OZ024757.1:39223929-39228929 GCA_964016885.1 Eledone cirrhosa | reverse complement strand
GCATACTTTTACACACAGAAACACACACACACACTCATATATATATATATATATATATATATATATATATAATGAATAGTTTAGAATTTATAACGCTGCAAGTCATAAGAATTCTGTAGTTATTCAAGTATATTGAGATGGAAAAGAATAATGAATTCAGATAAATAAAAAGCAATAAAACACTAAATAAAGCAGTATATGATAAAAAAACGAAACAATCAGAATAGCAAAGGGATAAAACATTATTTTTTTTAATGCCATATTCTGTTAGAAACAATAGCTACAATATATATCTCTACATGCTGTCGATAAGGCATGCTGTGTTTTTTTTTCAGAATTCTAATGAATTTTTCAATTCCCCGAAGAAATAAGTCTGGCAGTATATTTTGATTTTTAGCTTGAAAGTACATTTCCGGAAACAAACAAAAAATATTTCTACACAGTATTTTGTTATTAGTTATTCATAGAATTGGCGGCGAATTAGTAGAGTCGTTAGAACGACGTATAGAATGCTTTGTGTTATTCGTTCCGGCTCGAGGCTCTCTGAGTTTAAATCCCACCGAGGTAAACTTTTCCTTTCATCCTTTCGAGGTCGATTCTTCATCTATATGTCTTTTTTATTTCTTCTCTCTCTCTCACTTTCTATCTTTCTCTGGAAGAAATCTGCTGTACTCCGGCCTGGAGAGGAATGGGCTGCGTCAGGTTAGCTTTGCCTTTCAACGTTACAGGGTCGATACAATAAAGTACCAGTAATGCACTGGCGTCAATTTACTTTAACCGCCCCAAAAAGAAATTGTTGGCCTTGTGCCTAATTTAGAAACCAATATTAATACATGCACTAGAGTAAGCTAGAGAAGTTGAGGGGAGTGTAGAATAGTTTTAATGTAATGTCTAGACGAAATATTACAATTAACAAAATGATTATTTACGGCGAAGAACATGACAGAAACAATATGTTCGAACTTAAAGTGGCTTTTTCTAAGGTCTCGTTACACCTGATGAAATCGTAGGGGTGTTGTGAGGACGTTTGCTCACAATAATAATTTAAAACCTGGTGCAGTCAATCCCTTCTGCAGGTCTGACCACCACCAATTTCGTCCAGAGGAGAGAGAGAGAGAGTGATGGAATTAAAGTGAGAAAAAGACAGAGGAAAAGGAAAGTCTAGTACTGCACATGAAGTTCATTTAAGTTCATTTATCAACCTCTAAACGGTGAAATGAAAAGTCGAGTTAGGTGGGAATTGAACTCAGAATGGTGAGACTTGGACCGAATTTCGCGAAGCACTGTATCCGTCTTTCAAACGACTCTGCACATTCACCGCACATTTAAAGGTGTTACGATATCTGCATAAGTGCCTTTTCGTTCTGAATTCAAATCCTGGAGGAGATGAAGTGTGCTTTCATCCCTCTGGGATCGATATATAAGACGCAGTAATGTGTTGGAGATGTTCCATCGTCTACACTGCTTCCTAAGAATATTTATGGCTTGCTGTCAATGTTGGAAATCAATATATTTATTCTTTAATGCGTTCGAGTAACAGAGGAAGAGGGCGGATGCCTGAGGAAGTATCTTAGCTTCACGCCTCGACTTTTAAGAGTTTGAATACAGTCGCAATCGAGTTTAGTTTTCACCCATACTGGTTTGATATATTGAATGCCCGTCACATACTTCTGTTGGGTTAACTTTCACCTCTGAACATTTAAGATTTTCTTCTAAATTTTCGTTGGCAATCGACCGAATATTGTTCTGTTTTGTGTGTGTCTGTGTGTTGAGCCAATAGACCAGATCAATCTCCTAGAAAGAGCAGCCAATTAACCCTTAAATCTAACCCAAACATCTTAAAAAAGAACAAGGACATAGAACAAGAGTATCAATGATATTAGCAAAGATAGAATGAAGTTCGTATGAAGCCGATCGTATTTAATTTAAGGGATATCCCGCTGATAATTCTAATAGGTTCAGCGAGCTCGTAGACTGTGTGTGTGTGTGTGTGTGTGTGTGTGTGTGTGTGTGTGTGTGTGTGTGTGTGTGTGTGTGTGTGAGCTTACACCTATGCAGGTTTAGCTGGCCTCATCCAGGATATATCTCGTTGGAGGTGCCTTGGGTAATTTAATGATAGGGACCCCAGTCCCTATCCTCTCATTTCTACAGCCGAGTAAACTGGAGCAACGAGAAATAAAGTGACTTGTTGAAGGAAACAACACATCACTCGGTCCGAGAATTGAACTCACAACCTTTCGATTGCAAGCCCAATGCTTTAAACACTAAGCCATGCGTCACACACACACACACACACACACACACACACACACGTGTGGTGTGGGTGTGGTGTGTGTGTGTGGGGATGTGTGTGTGTGAAGGCTCATATATATATATATATATATATATATTCGGGTTTGCTTTCTTAAACGAAGAAGCATTATAAAAACAGGGGAGGTATTTCATAGCGTCAAAAAATTGGAGAGGTACTTCGAAAAAAAAAAATGAGTGCAATGATACTTAAAATTCATCCTTCTTCTCAAGGCTTATAGAGAACAGGTAGAATGTCAAAAAGATACAAAATATTTTTTGTGGAGAGAGGGAGATACAGACAAATAAATAAATATATATATAAAACATTAGTTAGGAGAAAGCATGACATATAAAGGATATTATTGATGCAAATTTGATGGAATGTGAAAAGTTAAAAAGGAAAAAAAAAGACTCGAAAAAATAAAGAACGAAACACGACTAAACGAATGATTTATCATATGAATATAAGGTATCACGTAGACATTATAGCTGAATGGTGAAATAGTTTGTGTGGCAATCATAAGATTCCGGGATTTATATCTCTATGAGTCGAAGAACATGGAATAAAACTGCACATTTTATTTGAAATGGTCAACCTTTTCACATAATTTGTCATCCCCAAATTATACTATGTCTGTCAATGATGTCGTGGTTACGATTTCTGGGATGGGTTGGGTTGTGTGTTGTTTTCTCGAGAAAAGATTTCATTTCACGTTGCTCCAGTTGATTCAGCTGAAAATGAGTACTAGCAATAGCTGAGTGTTTCACCCTGAGATGGACTGGCGTCATGTCCAGTGTTGGGGAGTGAGTCTTGTACTCTCAGTTGCTTCCCGCCAAGAAACCAACCGAGATAAGCACTGGCCTAATAGGATTTCTGGCTTGAGACAGGCTTTGACTGCAGGGTCATTGAAAACCTCAACGTCGAAGCAGAGAGAGATTTATTCCACCGGGTCACAAGTCCTCAGTAAATAATTCTGAACTTTCAATACACGACATGAAATAACAATATCGGATGATTCAAACTCAGAACGAAGCTAAAACGAACCTGAGAAAATATTGGCCATGGTGCCACATACGCTGCCAACTAATCAATCTACGATAGATTACTAATATTAGTACAAGCTGATATATATATCAGGTGAAGTATAGAGTAGGATCAGATATAATTGATCTCGGTAGAATTTGAACAAGAAACACCCAAAATACTAATACAAGATGATTCTACTAGAGTTGGGTGCAACATAGGGTAGGACAATACTACTTATATATTACTTCATACTGTCAATCAATAAATGGTATGAGACAAAATTGATATCGGTAGAATTTGAAAAAAAACCCAACAAAAACACAACAAAAACTGCTCAGATTTTCCGCGGATCTCCGCGTTCTGACATTACATCATCTTAAATTTGATGATAGTGGAGAGAGATTTGAAAATCAATGATTATTCTCCACGTAAAATATTATTTAGAAAGATCAAATGAAAATTCGTCAACATTGGGATTTGAACTTCATAAGACAGGGCAACTTGTCCGCTCATGTTCACATCTACAACCAGTATTGAATGCCTGTTAGATCTTTTTACGGATTGAGGCATCGACTAAGAAGAGATCAAGGATCACCTCAAAAGAAAGTGCAGAAAAGATCAAACATTATGTACGTTATAAGTAAGTAAGTAAGATATATATATATATATATATATATCTGTGTGGTGGATATGTGTCTGTGTGTGTATGTAAAATTCCGTTATAAAGAATACCAGTATAACGAATCTTTTGTCAATCCCCGACTACACGCTCGATCTGTTTCGGTCGATTTCGTTTTAAAGGATTTTTCGTTACACCCAGTGAATTTCGCTATAACGGAATTTCATTGTATGGGATCCATAGCTTCTGATGGAGTCGTTGGGACACGGTAGCGATATCCATCGTTTATTGGGAATGTTAAACCCTACTGGTGGTCATTCCATCCTCAAATCTGAAGAGTGCCGACTACTTTAAGTAGAGAGAGAGAGAGTGCGCGATCGAGATAGGGCGAGTATGTGAGTGAGAGAGAGAGAGTGTGCGACAGAGCTAACGATCAAGAGAGAGAGAACGAGAGAGTGCGACAGAGCTAGCGATCAAGAGAGAGAGAACGAGGAGTGCGAGATTGAGTGACATTGAGCGATTGAGAGAGAGTGTGAGTGAGTGAGCGAGAGAGAGTGTGAGTGAGTGAGCGAGAGAGAGTGTGAGTGAGTGAGCGAGTGAGCGAGAGAGAGAGAGAGAGAGAGAGATACATACTAAAGAAAGAAAGAGATATATACAGAACATATCTTGCCCAGTACTGGACTTTTTATTGACCTACAGAGAAATAATGGCAAAGTTTACCTTAACCGCTTTTGAACGGTTAACAGAGAGAGTTGGAACGAATACAGCAAAGCATTCTAACCGACGTTCTAACAACTCTACCGATTCGTCGCCTCGAAACGTTTATATATGTGTGTCTTTCAAATTTGTCTTTGTAGTTTGAAAGTTGAATGATTCTTCTTTGCTTTTTGCATACATTACAATCAATATATAGATTTATTCCCCCGTTTCGATACTCCCTGAATCATGCTGAGATTCTTACGGTGATAAATATTTAAAATAAAACATTAAAAAAAATAAAAATAAAATAAAATAAGAATAAGAATATAATAAATTTTGAAAAATAATATAAAATATAAGAAA
>OZ024757.1:39203929-39208929 GCA_964016885.1 Eledone cirrhosa | reverse complement strand
TGTATATATATATATATATCTTATATATGTTATACATATATATACATCTTATACATATATATATATATCTTATATATGTAAGATATACATATAAGATATATATATATATATATATAAGATATACATATAAGATATACATATAAGATATATATATATATATCTATTTATTAAAATAACAGATTAAAGTTTAAGCAAAGAATCGCTGCTTTCACCCTTAACGGGATCTTCTGAAACTCAGTTTCAGAATATGCTCTACGGTTCTTATATATTTGATATATATTTATCCTTATCGAGCCCTCTTTTGATTTTAGTCTTCAATTTTATTATTATTACTATATGTATTATATATATATCTTATACATATATATATATATATCTCATATATGTAAGATATACATATAAGATATATATATATATATATATATAAGATATACATATAAGTTATATATATATATATGTATTATATATATAAATCTTATATGTGTAAGATATATATATATAAGATATATATATATATATTATATGTATATCTTACATATAATATATATATATATATCTTATATATGTAAGATATAAATATAATATATATATATATATTATATGTATATCTTACATATAATATATATATATATATATATATATCTTATATATGTAAGATATATATAATATATATATATATATATA
Source organism: Eledone cirrhosa (assembly GCA_964016885.1). NCBI lineage: Eukaryota > Metazoa > Mollusca > Cephalopoda > Octopoda > Eledonidae > Eledone > Eledone cirrhosa. Next base: position 39,208,245 of record OZ024757.1, on the reverse strand, counting down.
TATATATATGTAAGATATACATATAATATATATATATATGTAAGATATATATATATATATATATATATATATATATTATATGTATATCTTATATCATAGAATCTACATTTAATTTTCAAGTAATTACATATATATCTGTAAACAATGTAAAATAGACAATATAACCTACTTACCGATAAATCAGGAACATGTATAACCAATATGTAATATATTGTATTTTCTTTCCTTATACTAAGGTCAAATCTTGAACCAATGGTTGAATCGACTACTAGTATAGGTCTTTGTCTTACTTAAATTATATTACTAGAGTTCAGAAATATCTAAGACATATAAATTCATCCCGATAAATGAATACTTAGACGTACTATGGAAATATATCAAACGAAAATTAATTCACAATATATTATATAAAAGATAAATGTAATTTAGAAAATTATCATTATTAATTAGATTTATTTTCATTAAAGCTATTTCATGTTATATTGCATGACCTATAAAGATAATTAAATTTGATTTTCAAAGTTGATGCATGCAATTCTTATCTTAAAACATTTATTCAATGACTGTTTCAGACGCGTTCACTTGTTCTAGATAATCAGTCGAAATATAATGATGATGATGAACATAATGATGATGATGGTGATAATAATTGTTTCTACTTCTGGTACAAGGCCAGCAATTATCCCAGTGCATTACTGGTACTTTATTTGATCGACCTAAGGATGAAAAGCAAAGTTTACCTAGGGTAATAATTATTTCAACTTCAGTTACAAATGTAGGGGAAATGGCAAGTCGATTAAATCGACCCGGTAGAGTGTCGGAAACCATGCTTTGCTGCTTTGAGTGACATCCCTTTAAGTTCTAATTTCAAATCCTGCCGAGGTTTACTTTTCGTTTCATCTTTACGGGGTCTATAAATTAATTACCACTAAGGTACAGGGTTCGCTTTAATCGACTTGCCCCTTGCCTAAGACTCCTGGCCTAGTGCCTATATCAGAAAGCATTACATTATCAATAAAATAATTAATATTTTATGGAATGGGGGGGGGGGAGACTTGAATTTATTAACGATATTTCTCACTTGTTATTGGAAGAATATAAATAAACACTTTGGTTATATTATATATTTTCGAAATATAATTAAACAGCTATTGATTAATATGGAAGTAAAATAAATAAATATCGGCTAAATATGTTTTATTAATAAAAATAAAACAAAACCTTAAACAAATCTATTTCAAATAACAACAAGACTACATATATTTAAAAGCGGGAAATGAAGAGAATGCCAAGGGCTCAAGGGTCACTGAAGAATGGGGTGCTGGCCTTGTTGTTGTTGTCACAGCTCACACATATGCAGGTTTAGCTGGCCTACTCCAAGGTATATCTCGTTGGAGGTGTCTTGGGTGATTTAATAATAGGGACTCCAGTCTTATCTCCTTTCTACAGCTGAGTAAACTGGAGCAACGTGAAATAAAGTGTCTTGCTCAAGGAAACAACACATCACCCGGTCCGAGAATTGAGCTCACAACCTTTCGATTGCAAGCCCAATACTCTAACCACTAAGCCATGCGCCTTCACAATGTGCTGGCATTTTGCCTATAGTAGGAATCATTATTATTCCTAGCTCCCCACCTAAAATTGCTTGCATTGCGCCTAAATTAGAAACCAGTGGTGGATTGGCAGAATTGGTAGAGCACCGGTCGAAATCTCTTCCAGATATTTTGTTATGGCAGAGTTTTGCCCCGTTTTCAAATACTACTGACACCAACTTGAGCTTTCTTCCTTTCAAGTCTCTATTAAATCATATACTTGACTAGTTCGTCATTTGAATAACACACAGAAAGACCAGTTTAAAAAACTGAAAAACATATTCTTGTATGGTCTAATGAAACTGACAATCTGCGGTCTTTGGCCAGACATTTGTGATGAAGAGGAATGTCGATTATATCAAGAACGGTACTTAACTGATTCAGAATTCTATCAAACCCGGAAGGATGAAAGACAAACTTGTTCTCGGTGGGATTTCAACACAGAACGAATAACATCTCAAATAAATACCGCAAATCCTTTTATCCAAATCCCTATCACTACTGCTAATCTACGGTCCTTAATTCATGCATAAATTATAGAAACTGTTATCCTCCCTTCTATATTCATACTTTTCCAGTTATATTTGTGATACTTGCAGTATTGAAGACGAGCTTTTAATTATTTATAAATCACCCTATACCTTGTTTAGTCTGAGTCTAAAGTTGGTCTCGAGCCCGTAGACACTTCAGACCGGTGTTTATCTAGGTTTTCCTGGCGTTAAACTACTGAGAGTACAATACTACCCACTGGACAGGACGCCAGTCCATCGCTGGGTTAAATTCCAGCTATTACTGGTAGTAATTTTCAGTGGAGTATACTGGAGCAACATGAAATGAAGTATTTTGCTGTAGAACAAAGAACAACACATAACCAAGTCCAGAAATTTGAACCCACGGTAGTATAGTCGTAAGTCCAGCACCATTACCACTAAGCTACGTGCTTTCGTGTATACCTTGGGTAACGGTTTGTTAATTTCTGGCAATAAAAAGTTTATTGGTAATTTTATGCATCAAATTCAACGCACGCTTTCCCCTTATAATTCCGGGTTGAATGGAGATATCGTTTGTCGTTTGTGTCGTTGTGTATCTGTGCGGGGGAGAAGAGAATTACTTTAATATTTCGTTAGCTTGATTATCTGTAGCTTGCCTTGATGTATTGCTTCGTTAGTTTGTGTACGTGGAGACTGTATCGGTCTACTGCTTCGTTAGTTTCTTTACAAATCATATCCGAAAGCCAGCAAGTCCGAAAGTTTAAAATATATTAATTATTTGCGGCAAAGATCTATGAATTTATAAATAAATCAGTGTACTTCGTATGCTGTTATTTTTGAGAATTTTCAGTATGTATTTATTTTGATTTGTTGGAATTTAATAGTTCTGGTTGGATATATTTCATAGCAGTCAGCATGTAGCCTCCTCAGACGTGTCCTCCCTTCTAAACATATTTCAAGTAGTTTTTGTTGATTTACATTGCCTTCTGCACACACACACACACACACACACACACACAAAACCACTCACACACACACAAAACGAACCACACACACACAAAACAAACCACACACAAAAAAAACGCACACAGAAAACAAACCACACACACACACACAAAACAAACCACACACACACAGACAAACACACAAAACACACCAATATATATCCACTCACATAAAAACTCAAACATATCTCTTTCTCTCTCCTTTTCTATATATCTTTCTCCCTCTCTCTCTATCTCTCGTTCTCAAAAGCAAACCACGCATTTTTTGTATCTTACTTAAGGACGCAATATGCTGCTCTGTCCGGGAATCCAAACCGCGACTATACGATGGTGAACCGAACATTTTAATCGCCATACCACATTCATTGTTTAAATTAGCATTTTATGAAATATAAAAGAGTTGTTGCTGTTTTACAATGTATATTTCTTTCGTCTCGCTCTCTTTCAAAAACAAACCCAGCACTGTTTGTATCATCCTTAAGGATACAACGAACCGCTCTGTACAGGAATGGAAGTCACGATCTAATGATGGTAAACCCACTGCCCTAATCCCTACCCCAGATAATTGGTTTAAATTAAGCTGTTATAAAATATTAGTAGAGGTGCATTTCTAAATGGTGAGGGTGCTGAACGTAGTCATCATTTCGTGGTTTCGATTCGTACACTGCGTTGTGTGTTGTGTATATTCAACTGAAAATGAGTATCAGCGATTGCTCGGGGGATTAACTCTGCAAATGACTGGCGTCCTGTCCAGTGGAGGGTGTCTTGTACTTTCACACTTTCAGTCTCTCAACGCCACGAAACCGGATAAGCAACGGACTGACGTACCCGAGCCTCCTTGCTTGAGGCAGACTTTAGGTAAGAGACTAGAATTCTATAATTATTTTCTTTTTAAATTTATTCATTTATATGTTTATAGAGATGTATAAAAGTAAAAAAGAAATACTAATAAATCAGTCACACACACATGTACACCAGGTCGGACTAGAATATATAGAAGAGAATTTGGCTTTAATTGTGAAATTTTCAATCGTTGAGAGTAGAAAAGAACATGTTAAATTGAGACAACCGTGTTTGGAAGCTGGAAAAGTCTCCTTTGAAATTATAATGGCTTTATCCACCAGTCAAGAATAATATCCACCACCGTATGGGTTGGATTTAAATACATGTATAGAATAGAGAAAAAGTTTGTAAGTTTTGTTTGATCTAAATAGGAATACTGTAGTCTG
>OZ024757.1:39183929-39198929 GCA_964016885.1 Eledone cirrhosa | reverse complement strand
AGTGCGATAGGCAGCTGAGAGAAGCGTTGCGTTAGTTATGTAACAAAACCTGAAGGAATATAATGTAATAGAAAACAAATCTAGATATGATATCATTAGAAGCCTGGCCTCTCTCTCTCTTGTTCACACAAAGGATCAATGGTATATCGGTTTATCAATATTTCATTTCCAGCTCCGTCTAATTCGCTGAAATATTAAGCAAACCTTTCGTAACTAATTGTAATAAGCGAACGCAGATATGGTATGGTTGGTGTCAGTTGATTTTGGTAATAATAACCGTTAGATGAAAAATAGCCTAACAATTACACTCCCCCAAAAGATCGCCTTGTAGATTGCAAGAAAACTTCTTTACTAAAAGTACGGTTCCTACTTTAATTATTTAATTTGCAAATCCTGATTACTGCTATGGAGTAGTGATAATTTGTTGAAGAACCAAGTGTGTAATTTAATTCCAAGCGGTACTTTCTATCAGTTGATCTTCATATAACAGAATTTCTTTATCTGAGCAGAGAGAGAGACGGCGTTGTTAATTTAACCCTGCTTGAATTATCCTTGAGATGGGGAGAACTGAGTTCGCGGAGACTATAGGGAACGCCGCTGCTGCATTGGTTTATAGATCTAATTCAGTGTTATTCTGATTTTGAAACCTACTCGTGTCTGAGGGAAGGAATTCTCATATAGTGACTGGCTAATTCAAAGTTTAACCAAATATGAGTCAAGAATTGTGAGTGAAATTTGGGTGGACAGAAAGAGCTTGGAAGCCTATCAGATGAATCCATACACAACATAGTTTACTTTACGTTGTTCCAGTATACCCAGCTAAATATGAGTACAAGCTAAATATGGAGGTTTAACGCTGAGATGGATTGTCGTCCTGTCCAGGGGTAAGTCTTATACTCTCAGTCGCTTCAGGCCACCAAATCGAGATAAGTCTTCACCATGTTGTCCGACGGGATGGCCAACGAGTGGTCCACCATTTTCTAATAATAGTGAGAGATGGGGAGCGCGAGAGAGACAGAGGCAGTGAGCGAAAGAGAGAGAGAGAGCGAAAGAGAGAGAGAGAGAGCGAAAGAGAGAGAGAATGAGAGAGAGAGAGAGCGAGAGAGTGACATGGGATCTTCTTCTAATACTACTACTAATAATACTACTATAACTACTACTAGTACTACTACTACTAGTACTACTACTACTATAATACTACTACAGCTACTTCTACTGCTACTACTACTACTACGACTACAATTACTGCAACTACTACTCGGCCAACACTAATGGAGCATACTTTCATCATTATGGTGTCGTTAAAATAAAGTGCCAGTGGTATAAGGATGATTCAATTCAACTGCAACGACGAAGATGTGTGGACAACACAGTATATTAAATGTTTGAATGCGAGGCCATAGATTGCAATTGAGAGGTCAATAAATGATTCTTTGAAAGAAAATATTGTCTGTTGATTCCGTTGGAACATGTTGATCTGAAATGGCTTTCAGCAAGTTTTGGTTTTAATAATAAATTCTCTATGAAAATATTTAAAAGAAACTACATTTCATAGAGTATGCATGTAACTATATATATATATATATATATATATATATATATATATATATATTTATATGCACACACACACAGCCATTATATATATATATTAGCATAAATGTATAAATAAAAATAAAAATATATATATATATATATATATATATATACACATACATACATACGTAAACATACGCATATGCATATACAAGAATACATACATTTATACACATCTATATGCATTCAAATTCACATACACACATATATATATATATATATATATATATATATGCATATATATACTTGTAGACTCGCACGCAATTATATATATATATATATGCATATATATATACATGTACATATTTACACACACACACATATATATATATATATATATATATATATATATATATATATATATATACACATACATATATATATATATATATATATATATATACACATACATATATATATATATACATACACATATATATATATATATACATACACATTTACACGCAATTATAAATACATACATATATATATATACATACAGACGTACACGCAATTATATATATATACATAATACATACCTATATATACACACAGACTCACACAATTTTATATATATATATATATATGTATATATATATATATATATATATACACACGTAGCATAGCATGTATATTACTATAACTTATCCACCACACTTCAATATGATAGTCTATACAATGCCGGAGCAAGCAGCGTTAGAATTTCTGTTAATGTTAACTAAAAGGATCTGCACAAACAAAGGCTTTTATTCAGTCAACTCGTCTACTCCTTTCCTTTTTTCTTCAGTCACTCTCCATTATGTAAAATGTCAGTTCATAATTTGGATGATAATGGAATGCACATCAGTAAACCATCGTTTTCTTTCTACCAACTCTCTTTAGTTCAACAAGTCATTTTCGCAATGTTAACTAAAAATCGAGATCTACAAATATAATGAATTCTTAGTCGTCTAACTATGTGTATTACTTTAGCTGACAAATATGTGTTGTACCTGTAATTCGAAGAGTCAGCCTTGTCGCATTGTGTTTCAAGCTGAATCTCCCTGACAACTACGTCAAACATGTTAACTGGAACACTCGTCGTAACCGACAAGAGCTCATAAATAGGAATATATATATATATATATATATATATATATATATATATAACGAAGAAAAATGGTAAGGAACCAGATGGACCATAACGCACCAGAGTACTCAATACTTAGGGTAGCAGAGTGGGTAATAGGAAAAAGTATGACCCCGAGGGCAGAGCTCAAGCCGTTTCGACGGCTATAACTGGACTCAGAAATAGCCGTCGAAACGGCTTGAGCTCTGCCGTCGGGGGTCATACTTTTTTCCTATATAGATAAATAGATAGATAGATAGTTAAAATCAAATTTTGTTTAAGGCCTACTACCCTTACCTTATCTATATTTCTATAGATAAGTATAACTATTACTATATATATATATATATATAAAACAACCTGCTATATTCACTGAACCATAACAATTCTCCCATCCCATTTCTCTTGACCATTATCTTATGTTTGTCATAAAATTCTCTAAAAGGCTACAAAATAAATTCCCAAATACGGGCGCTAAATTTAATGAACTTGTTCACGTGACAGCCATAATTTAATTTATCAGCAATCAAATTACATTTATAAAAAAAGCCTTCGTGAGCCCCTTTTTTAAAGTAAAAAGAAATTCAAACTCATATTAAAAAACAACTCCTTGTTTGAAGAACTTTGTAACGCGAACTGGCGCGAAATTTATTATACTTATTGACCAACCAATCAAATTACTTCTCTAAAAACCTGGCGTTTCGAGCCACTTTTTTCCATATAAAACAAGTAACATTCAAAGACCAACCAGATGCGAGAAAAACCACAGACCCTCCATCTCAACTCTACTTTTGAAAAGCAGAAGAACTGCGAAACCGGTAAAGGAACCAAATAAATATATATATTTTTAAAAAAATAAGACTCCAGTTGCATTTTTGATTTCTCTCTCTCTCTCTCTCTCTCTCTCTCTCTCTCTCTCTCTCTCTCTCTCTCTCTCTCTCTCTCTCTCTCTCTCTCTCTCTCTCTCTCTCTCTCTCTCTCTCTCTCTCTCTATATATATATATATATATATTTATTTATGTGTATCCCGGGTTCATAGCAGAGTATAAATATTTAATATACAAATGGCTTCTACAGGACTAGAACTGTTTCATTCGGGAGAAATCATCAGGAAAGCCCGGTTCGTGGTCTTGTGTTGCTACATCTTCTGAACGTGGTAACGAAGGTATTAGTTTCGATCCTTACACTTTACAATATATATATATATATATATGTATGTGTGTGTATGTGCGCACACTGAACAGCTGAGTGCAGCTGCTTTACTGCAATCCGGTAGATTTATTGATTGAGCTCAGCCGCCGGAGGCCTGACTCTTTTCCTATATATATATATATATATATATATTAGTGTGTGTGTCCAAATTTGCGTGTGAGATAACTATATCACTCATATATAATATCTCTGCATTTATATTTTACTGTCGGTAATGACTATATCTTCGACGTTTCAATGTCATACCACCTCATTTTCTCTCTATCATGCTATATCTCGACCTATATATACACCTCCTGGCCGTTCATCCATCAACTTTTCAGTCCCCTGCACGCACATATTTGATCTCTCACCTGTGTTTTATTTTACACTTCTTCAGTTGCTTACTTTCTCTCTTATATTCATTTGGATTTTATATATATATATATATATATATATATATATATATATACATACAAACCACTCATATATTTGAATGTAAGGCATCGTATGTATACATTTAATATATATATATATATATATATATATATATATATATGTGATTGTGTGTACATTTTGTGCTTACATACATACACCTATCTCTCTCTTTCGCTCTCTCTCTAATATATATATATATACACATATATACAATATATTAATGAATGGAAACTATATTTATAAAACCATATTTATTTTATTATACATATTTCAAGGGCAACCAAGGCAAATTATGGTGCGCTTCTATCAGATAAAATAAATCTGTATTATATCTGATGAATGCGCACCATAATTTGCCTTGGTTGCCCTTGAAATATGTATAATAAAATAAATATGGTTTTATAAATATAGTTTCCATTTATTAATATATTGTGTATTTACTCCACTAAACTGTTGAGTGCTTTATATCAGTTATAAACATTTTTAAGCTTGTTGAATCCCAACAAATTAAATATAACCTCTGCGCGCGCGCGTGTGTGCGTTGCGTGTGTGTGTGTACATATATACATACAAAGATATGAATATATTTATATTTTTATACACACATTTGAACACTGAATTGTATAATGTTTTTGTGGAGAGAGAGAGAGAGAGAGAGAAGCGAGAGATAGAGAGAGAAAGAGAGTTTATAGATGAAAAACCACAGCTTAGTTAGGCTAATACCAGAAATACTGAAAACATTCACAACATCCTATATCTGTCCTACTGAGCCCCCACACTACCCCCCCCCCCACCATATACAGACTAAATGGATGTCACACAAATTTTCTGGCGTTTCAAACTGAAATAGGATATCACATAATTGTTTCTACTGTAGGCACAAGGCCAGAAATTACCCAGTGCATTACTGGTACTTTATTTTATCGACCCCGTAAGGATGAAAGGCAAAGTCAACCTCGGCGGGATTTGAACTCAGATCGTAAAGGGACGTAACTATGCTGGACAGCTTGGCGTCCGACCCTCCACCGATACTGCCAATCCACCACCCCTAATAGGATATCACATAATATTATTGAATAAATATTTAATTGCAATACATCAGCGAGGCATAATCTACCAAATACTTATACCTCTCGAATGGTCGCAATATCCTCTATATTAAAAGAATTGTATACAGTAGAATTATGGTGTGTATGGTGTTTCCAAAACGGTATTAGTCGTATATGTAATAAGGGAAATTAAAATAAAAGTGTTAGGCGCAACGGGAAATTCCTTGCAGGTGTATTGCGCAGGTGTAATCTTTTATTCATATACAAAGATTATGCTGTTGCTAATAATACTAATAATTATATACATATATAAACGCACACACACACACACACGCATATATATATACACACATATGCATGTTTATGCTTATGATATATATATATATATATGTATGTTTATGCTTATATATCTCTATCTCTCTCTATATATATATATGTATGTATATCTATGCTTATAATATATATATAGGAAAAAGTAAGACCCCGACGGCAGAGCTCAAGCAGTTTCGACGGCTATTTATGGTCCAGAAATAGCCGTCGAAACGGCTTGAGCTCTACCGTCGTGGTCTTACTTTTTCCTATTTCCCACTCTACTACCCTAAGTATTGAATACTCTGGTGCGTTATGGTCCATCTGGTTCCTTACCACAAGTCCTTTGTTATATATATATATATGGAATGACAGTTGATAATAACATTGAAATATTGAATGTCTGCATAACTAATACTTTGTAGATAGCAGCTGTTTTCAGGTTATGTAACTGTTATAGAAACACGTGTCAATAAATTCCTTTTAACTAAACTGTATCCATTAAAATCCTTCTATATATATATATATATATATATATATATATATATATATATATATATATATATATGTATGTATATATATATATATATGTATGTATGTTTATGCCTATATATAACCATTGACAAAACTTAATACCCATAATACATATTTTATCGGAGAAATAATCTGCATACTTGAGAAAACAGTCTTGTTGATGACATTGTTTTCCAAGCGTGAATTCTGGTCGGAAGGAATCAGTTAGCAAATAGATTGAGCTGAATGGTGATGCGTTAAACAAAAGAATAGCTGCAACGTATACAATTAACCCAAATTTCTTCGTATAATGGAAAACTACAGACGAATAGAAACCAACTAATATACAAAAATAGTGTCCACACAATAATTACTTGTATTCGTTTACAATCATTTTCCTACGTATCTGCTGCGATAGAGAAAAAGAAAATCAAAAGGAAACACACACACAAACATGCTCTCTGTCTCACACACACACAGACACACGCACCCTCACACACACACACACACACAAGCTTTGAATAATTTTCTTTTGCTTCAATGTATATTTTCTGTCTCATTTTTTTCTGTCTGATTAAGGACTTAAGCTCTTGCGCTCTCTCTCTCATATATATATAAATATATATATATATATATATATATATATATATATACACATATATACATGCATACACACCCATATATATATATATAAAATGTTCATGTCCCTACTTATTACTGATACATTCTAATTATCAAGTGTAGTTTCCTTCACTGTCTCGCGTATCTTTGTTAGTATTTCATTATATCTACATTTTCTTCTCTCTCTCCCTCTCTCTCTCTCTCTCTGTATATATATATATATATATATATATATATAGATGCATACATAGAAGTATATATACCTGCTGTTTGCACAACTCTTAATACGTTTATTTCAGTTCACAAACAATTGTATATTCATGATGCAGAATACAATATTTCTGTCGCTGAAAATAATACAAATAGAATTGCAAATACATTCATTTGTTGTGGTTCGCTTTAATTACGTGATACAACTTCTACGTTTCAAGTAGACAAGATATAATCGTTTGCATCTAATTCTGATGATTACTGGTACCTATTGTAAGAACTGATGAGTACAAATATTTTACTTTTAAATATTTTAATTTTAAAACAGGGAATTTAGTAGGAGGATTAATCCTGTCTCTCTATTTTTGACTTTCTCCTTGGAGGTAACAAGTTTAGAGCTCGAAAGACAAAAAAACATTGACCTTGGCGGTTTTAATCCCAGATTGTAATAGGCCGAACACCGATGCTGCAAAAACATTGTTTTCAACATTAAAAATTCTGCCAAACCATCACCATCGTTGATTGTAAATAATTGTTTCTAATTTTGGCACAAGGCCAGCAATTACTCTCAGTGCATTACTGGTACTTTACTTTATCGACCCCGTAAGGGTGAAAGGCAAAGTCAATCGCGGCGGGATTGGAACTGAGAACATAAATGGCCATAACTTTAAGGTGAAGGTTTGGCAGTATCGGTAGAGTGTCAGACGCCATGCTTTGCAACACAGAGTTGTGACCCTTTACGTTCTGATTTTAAATCCACCGAGATTAACTTTGCCTTTCATCATTACCGGGTCGATAAAATAAAGTACCAGTAATGTACTGGATAATTGCTGGTCTTGTGCCTAAAGTAGAAACAATTATTAATTGTAAATAATTGTTTCTAATTTTGACCTAAGGCCAGCAATTACTCAGGACATTACTGGTACTTTATTTTATCGGCCCCGTAAGGATGAAAGGCAAAGTTAACCTCGGCGGGATTTGAACTCAGAATAGCAAGGGCCGAAACTATGCGTCAAAGCATGGCGTCCGACCTTCTACTGATAGTGCCAATCCGCCGCCCTATGAAAACAAGACCGACTTGGGGATGTAATTACCCAGTTAATTATGATTTTTGAACGATTATTTATTAAAAATCATAGACGACTAATTGACAAAGTCGTTAGAACGACGGATAGAAATTTTGTAGTATTAATTTCGGCTCTCTGCTCTCGAGTTTCAAATCCCCTCCGAGGTCAACTTTGCCTTTCATCCATTCATGGGCGATAAAAAAGCACCGGGGGTCGATTCTTCCTCTATATCTCTGGCTCACTCTTCCTTTGTCTCACTCTCTATATCCTTCCCTGGAAGAAATCTACAGTATTCAGGCCTGGAGAGGAGATGGGCTCTGTCAGGTTTACGAGAAATGCGCTAGAAACGCCATATATAAATATGTTGCCCCTACGACTCCGCAGGAATTAAGGGTGCATACCAGAACTTACATATTAAATATCGAAATCAACATTGTGAAATTTACATCGATCAAAAGATGATTTGATCTTACAATTTACCCACTTAAGTCGTCATTTTCATGATAATGTTATTTTTATCGATCATATAGTAGGAAAACGTCATATCTCCGAGTTAGTGACGATTTATAGTACCTTTTTGACGAACAAATCATGAAAGGTTTCCTCGAATCGTTTGATATTATTGCTGAGGGAATTAGACAGAACAAATCCCCATATATTATGAGGAATCAAAGGTTGGGTGTTTTTGATCAAAACGAATGAGTCATCATACGGTTGCATTTCCACAAACTAGGTCTTACGTCTTGAATACAATGAGAGAATGAAATATAGATAGATTATTCATGGAGACTTCACAAGATATTTTACGTCACGAATCATAAAAGCGAATCAAGTCAAAAGTAGGGTTAACCTGACTTCCTATATACTATAAGCATGCAGAAATATGTATATATACGTAAAAACTTTACATTTTCTTTTATGTTTCAACGAACCCTAAGAGGTGAGATTCAAAGCTAGAGTAAATTCTTATTTACACACTCAAACACATACATATATACACATACATATAGTCCTCTACCTCTCTGATTAACGAAAGTGTGCACTCAGGCTACCTGCGTTCACATTTTAATTATTTGAAATTAGTTGTCCATTGAGTTAGTGGAGAAAAGACCGAAGCTATGTCTGTTCTATTCCACTTCCATCGTCTCCTAATTAAATATAAGTCTGAAGTCGGTCTTCAGCCAGAAGGCTCATTTGGCCGGTGCTTATTCCGGTTTCATTGCGTGAAGCGACTAAAAGTACAGGACGCCAGTCCATCGCAGATTTAAATCCCCTGATATTGTTAGTACTCATTTTCTGTTGAGTAGACTGGAGGAACGTGTTTTGCTCAACACAACACGCAACCCAGGAATCGAACCTACGAAATAATGATCGTAAGTCCAACAACCTTACCATGTGCCTTCATACTCACACACACACACACACACACACACAATATATATATATATATATATATATATATATATATATATATATATATACATACACACACACACATATATATATATATATATGCATACACACACACACACACACACACAAACAGTAGTCCAGAAAAGACTTTTAGGCTGTCCTATATGTCATATATGATAATTTCTTTGGAAGGAATTGTGAATATTTTGATCTGATATCTCTCGTCTGAGGGTTATTTTCCTGAAGGTGAAAATGTCAATTATTCTATTCTAGAAATATATTTCTAGAGTTAACGAATAAATGCATTATAGATTATAACACACACCGAATGTATTTTCAAAGTTATTAAAATGCTATTAACAATGTAAATAGCGTGTTATGATTTCCTATTAATTTTGAAGGGAATGCAAGCAATGAAAATATTTGCTTATCTCCATATAAAAACCATGCCGTGGAAATTCGTGTTATCATAAATCATTTTTAAATCACAAGTAAACACGAAGGCACATTTACGTATATTTTTATATGTCCTTTGGGGGAAAAATAATTTAACACTCGTTTCTGCTGTGATTTTTGAAATTGTCATCAATTTATATATATATATATTTCTAATCAAGATGTTTCGTGTTTTCATTTCTCAAAGGATACCGAAGTATCAAAAATACACCCCAATGTTAAGATACACATGCTTTAAACCATATAATGCGATTTCTTAACTTTCCAAATTCCCATGTAATATAAAACATATCTAAATATGTCAACCATATTGGTAGGCTCATTCAGATACACATAGGGAAAACATGGATTTAGTCGAAACAGGTTCACAATAGCATATCGATTAAATGATCTGTTAGTCTGCTATTACAGTTCGTACGATAAGTACAGCTTTGTGTTTTGTCTTGTTGCAACGGTGAGAATGAATTCTTTATGATAACTCTTTCTTACAACTGGAATTACTAGGAATCAATTTGTTACGTTATTTAGTTAATATTCGGAACAGCGGTACTCTGAATGTAGATTTAAGCATGGTCAGTTAGAGTGATTTATATGATATATCAATATGAATATGATATACAAATATAAAACATCACTCACTCAGTCATATATATATATACATAGGAAAAGACTGAGGACCCCAACGGCTGAGCTGCGGTCGACCCCACAGCTAGATTTAACTGTCGAAACGACTGGAACTCAGGCGTCGGGGTACTGACTCTTTACTACCCTAAGTATCGAGTACTCTGATGCGTTATGGTCCACCTGGTTCCTTACCACACTTCCTTTGTTATATATATATATATATATATATATATATATATATATATATATATAAATATATATTAGAAAGTGAGGTTTTTTTTACAAAATGAAAAATAACCGAGGTGTCCTACACGAGTGAAAGTATAAAGAAAAAAAAGATGAAATCGAAAATGCAACTGGAGTCTTATTTTAAAAAAAAATATATATTTATTTGATTCCTTTACCGGTTTCGCAGTTCTTCTGCTTTTCAAAAGTAGTGTTGAGATGGAGGGTCTTATATATATATATAGTAGTGGAAGTAGAGGATCTATCGCGAACTCGGCGATTTCGAATAGTTAACACTTCGAGAGCACTTATTTAATTTGAGGTCTTACCCCTCCCGGGACCACAGAATATATATATATATCCACAACTACAAGGAAATACGTAATCGAAAGACTTATGTACTCTATCACTTATAGTAGTTTCCTGAAATTGATTTACTTATTTTCATATCTATCTAGCTATATATCTATCTCCGTATCTCAGGCGAATTTGAATAAGCAGCATCAACAAATTATGCATATTACATTCACTAGTCTATATTGAGTGTATACATGTGTACACACACACACACACACACACACACACACACACACGAAGAGAGGGAGAGAGAAATACGAAATACTTTGTTGGCGTTCATTGCGTGCCAATATACGACTTTTTTGTGGAGGGTATATATATATATATATATATATTGGTATTACGTGCGTATATTTTCGAAAATATAATTTATTTCAGAATATGAACATTATTTTTATCACTTTTATTAACGGTTTTGTTCCTGTGAAATTACGAGGAGAATTATCAATACAGAGAATTCGAGGAAAAAACCATAAAATTCTAAGAAATCATACAAAAGTGCATAACTAGGCTAATATCGTAAACAACGTTTCTTACATTTAATATTAACTCAATTAGATTTTATTGTATATTGTAAAATTGAAAACTTAAAACACAATGCCGAGGTATTTAAAATACATATTTCGCAATTGTATTAAAACAGTGGAAGTTATTTAATAAAATTCTGTCTATGCAAAGCTTATGGAAATAAATGTAGGAATTTATAATTGAAAACTTGCAGAAAATTAATAATGTCTAAAAGAGAAATAAACTTTTATAGCAATATTCCGAAATTCCTGATCTCTAAATTATGTGAAAGTTCATTTTTTTTCTATCTACGTGAATACAAGTATTTATCCCAAATGTTAAAGAGTTTTTCTGTATTATAAACACACAAATATTACAAAAAGCACGCACAAAACCACACACAGGTATATATATATATATATATATATATATATATATATATATATATATATATGTATGTGTGTGTGTGTGTGTCTGTGAGAGAGAGAGACTCCCGAGTTCAATCAGTGGTAACCACAGTAAGTAAGGTACATAATACATAAGTAGAGAGTATACAACAAATTTAATATAGAAATAGCTTCTACAGGACTAGAACTGTTTAATTCGAAGGAAATTGTCAGGAAAGCTCCGATGACTTCCTTCGAATGAAACAGTTCTAGCCCTGTAGAAGACATTTATATATTAAATTTGTTGTATACTCTCTACTTATGTATTATGTACCTTACTTACTGTGGTTACCACTGATTGAACTCGGGAGTCTCTCTCTCTCACAGACACACACACACATACATATACATATATATACATATACATATATATATATATATATATATATATATATATATATATATATACCTGTGTGTGGTTTTGTGCGTGCTTTTTGTAATATTTGTGTGTTTATAATACAGAAAAACTCTTTAACATTTGGGATAAATACTTGTATTCACGTAGATAGAAAAAAAATGAACTTTCACATAATACACACACACATATACATATATACACATAAAAACATACACACACACATATATACACACACACAGATATATATATATATATATATATATATATATATATATATATATATATATATATATATAGAAGTGGTTACACAACAGTTAGTTCACCATACCGAGAACAATTGTTTCGTAACACACAAGAAGGTGTTTATATCGTAGTGCTGAAATACAGATTGAATGCAGTAATGTATTCTTTTCGAAGTTCTAACGACTCTGCCAGTTTTCTCCTCTCTTTGTTTTTTCACACCCGTTTATTAATTATTTTATATAATATATTGTAATATATTACGTTGCAAGAAGTTCATTAAAGGCGAAGAAAGAAAGAAACGAATCAAAATTCGCTTACCTTTCTTTGATGCTAAAAAGCCGTCGTGTGGAGGTACACGTTGGATGTCATATATGACCTTCGTCTTTTCCAAAATCGTGCGGTCATGATTTAATCTGTAAAGAGCATATTTGAATGTATTCTCTACGCTGGGGTCTTCATCGTTCTCACCAAACAGCCCACCTAGAATGTATGAAATAGAAAAAATGACATTAAGTTATATATATTGATATAAGTACATACACATATACATATATGCACACACACAATTCTCTCTATTTATTTATGTGTGTATGTATGTATGTATGTATGAGTGAGTGTATGTGTGAGTGTATGTGTGTATGTGTGTAGGTGTGTATGTATGTATGTATGTATGTCAGGTCACCAGTTGGTGCTACTGGTAACATGTATCCCAGTACAACCTGTCCCATGGTCGGGTCGTTGGCGACTAAACTGGCAACCCCACCAAGGTTTCTTGGTGAGGAGGGTGACTTTGGACATCCTGCAGGACTAAAAACAAAACCTGTCAAAGGGCAAAGGAGCTCTTAAGAGTCAATGGCCATCCAAAATCACCGGGAGAGATGACCCCTTAGCCTTTGTCAAGGCAGAATTCTAGGAGAAGGAAAACTCTGATATAACACCTGCAACCCTGATGGTATCCAATGATGTTGACTTGTTCTTCTTTTTGGTAAATATCATCTTGGTTAAGAGAGTGGGACTGGCTTTGTGCAGTGCCTTTGCTCACTATAAAAGCTTCACGGCACAGGCATTGCTTTATATATGGAGATCTCTCTGCACTTGTCGTCACATGGTACCATGGGCCCAGCACTATGTGTCAGTAATTGTCACAAGTGTAGTGTTTGTACCAGAGTTTTCAAGTCGCTGGCTGGACTAAAAAGTCACACTCGTTCAGCGCATCGGTAGGGGTTCTCCTACATGGATATAAAGTAGTGGCCGTACTCGAAAACGAGTTGGCAGCCACCATGTATGTATGTAGTGCTGATATAAATATTTCACCTACAGATTTCCAGTTTTATATTTGAAAACGAATTTCCTTATATATATATATATATATATATATTCGCTTCTCTCTGCCGTTTGTCTTCCTACATATACAGAGTAGACCAAACGTAACGCCACTAGTCGAAAATATATTTCATAAATATATATATATATGTGTGTGTGTGTGTTCATATTTGCGTATGTGTAGGTATATACAAGTGTATTTGAGTGCGTACACGTGTTAGTGGTGAAGGTGTGCACACACATATATATATATATTTATATATATAGTTAGATAAATTGATTAAGACTACATTGGTAGATTTATAACTTTTCCTTTTATGGTTTAAGTTGATAGATTTGAGTGGATTTCCTACTGAAACGATCAGCGCGCGCACACAAGAAAATGCTGAAGGAAAATACATCGAGTGGAAATTTGAAAAATCATCATATCCAATAAATTACAATATCGAGTCATCACATCGTTTCGCGGGGAAAACCTTGATGGATGAAAGGATTGCTGTTTAGTGATGTGTATACTCATCTTCAAATGCCACTGAAAAATGTTGGCTTTGCTGTTAAGATTAACGTTATGATGCTCAGCAGGCTTCGACCAATGGAATTGGTCTGTTACGTACAGCGACTCCCGAAAGCCACCCTTCCACCCTCCATACGTACATAGCCATATTAGGGTATGAATTGGTTCCAGTCATACACGAATTCAATAATTCCTCAGCGACACAACTATCGACATTATTATGGTTATTCATATGAATATTGAATTTCATATATATATATAGGTAGATAGAAAGATAAATAGATAGATAGATACACAGACACACACATTTCGATGCGTTCAGTGGACACAGAAAACTATTAATTCTGGTAAATGTGATGTACCTCTGAATAGAGTGTTTGACTGATATTTATTGATTTACTTTACCAGTTTCACATTTCTTAAGGTTTTCAAAAG
>OZ024757.1:39173929-39176429 GCA_964016885.1 Eledone cirrhosa | reverse complement strand
TATTTTCAGTCACCCCATAAAGATCTTTTATATCTAAGAAAGAATAGAAAAGACAAATAGGGACCCTAACTTCGTATGGATTCGGAAGAATGTTGTTCTGATTGAGGGTCTGATCTGGAAAAATCTAAACTTCTCTACGTTTTCATAGAGATGACATTTTCTAGAGAGATGGGGAGGGGGGGGGGGAGAAAGGGATCGAGAGAGAAAGAGATAGAAAAAGGGAGAGATAGCGAAAGAAAGAAAGAAAGAGAGAGAGGGGGAGCTATTGAAAGAAAGAGAGAGAAAGAGCGAGAGAAAGAGAGAGACAGAGAAAATGATACAGATATATAAAGTAAGACACAGACTTAACTCTTGATCGGTAAGCTATCGATCCCTAAAAAGAGGAAACCTAAATTTGACCTCGACAGCATCTGATCCCTAAATAGACAAAACCCAAATTTGACCTCGGCAGGATTTGAACTCAGCTTGCAGAGAAACGTAACGAAATATCCGGAGGCAAATTAATCCACTTTCATAACAACTCTGTCGCATCCAATTAATATTTAATCAATGAGATAAAAAGATAATACCAAAACCCATTTTGAACCACAATTGTAATTTCTGTCTATTCATATCGACTATTCACATGAATGGCAATACTCAATTATATGTCAATACGTTCATACGGTACATTGGTCATTTCAGCTTACCCCAAATTAGAAAACATCTTGACCTACTTTAGATAAAATAACGAAGAATGATATTCCGTTTGCGTTTATAGTTGAAGATAATTGACTTCATTTTCGCCAATAAAACTCAAGGGAATGGCATATATATATCATCGTGTTACATTTCCATTTGTTTGAATTATAAGGTCATAGAGCATGTAACAAAATAAATGTGTGTGTGTGTGTGTGTGTGTGTGTGTGTGTGTGTGTGTGTGTGTGTGTGTGTGTGTGTGTGTGTGTGTGTGTGTGTGTTTATATATACACATATATATATATATATATATATTATATATAGAGGTAGAGGTATTTTCCTAAATCAGAGCAGCTTTAGATTAAACTAATTATAATATTCATCTCATCACATTCATTTCTCTCGATAACTTACTATGATATTGTTAGAATCGACACGAAACATTCTATCAATTTATTCATGTCTAAGGTCAGTGGATTAGCAGTATCGGTAGAGGGTCAGACGCCATGCTTTGCAGCATAGAGTTACGGCCTTTATGATCTGAGTTCAAATCCCGCCAAGGTTAACTTTGCTTTTCATCCTTAAGGGGTTGATAAAATAAAGTACCAGTCGCACACTGGGGTCGATTTAATCGACTTTCCCCTCACCCCAAATTGATGGCCTTGTACCTTTATAAGAAACTTATATATTCATGACTACTCTTCCACGCGAGTCATCGTCCTCGCTGTTATATGTATATTAAGGCCAGTTCTATTGTCGATATACATTAATCTGCCATCACCGTTTGATTTGGAAACAATACTGTTCAATATTTATAAATTATTGAACGGAAGACAAAGCAACACCGGGGAGGGTCCAGCCAGCTCCTCTTTGCACCAGTCACTGTCGAGATCTCAGGCGTACACGGACCCCGTATCACCGAGCTATTGGGTAAGATCTGAACGTTAGGAGCCCGTCTGAGGAAGGAACCCTGTGAGGTGGAGTGATTGTAGCAGTGAGTGTCGCTGACCCTTATCCGTGGAAATACTTTTGCGGTGTTGTCCGTGGAGCACAGCCACAACCCCGCTACTCCCCAGGCCCAGAGCTCATCACAAATCTCAGAAACATACAGCAAAATAATATTCCCTTGCATAGCAATAACTAAAAATGTACTTATTACTACTACGGATGCAACAGACGTCATCAGGCTGCATGTGTCATATTACATGGTCTCTCTCTCTCTCTCTTATATATATATATATATATATATATATATATATATATATATAATGTGTGTGTGTCTCTGTGTGTGTGTTATCCATTAGATTAATTCCTTTATAAATACAAGAAACACTTCTGTGAGGAATTATAGACGATATTAGTCTGAGAAATTCGAGCCACATTATACATAAAAAAGTGAAGGAACAGCAAAAGAACGGAGCAATTGAGCGTAAAGTATTAGCTGAACTTGTCCTCGTGTGTCTACTTAATTCTTCGGAAAGCCAGATAAATGTTGTACAGAAGATTAATCTTTAGTAATTTCTCAAGTTTTAAAACAAGGAAAACAAAAAATAAAACGGTACAAAAATTGCTATAAATGAGGTGTGAAATTGCTCCGAGAATTCGGTGAAATTGAATGGCTACTAAATCTCCATATAGTAGGTCAATTGGTGGTGTAATAATGAATTCTACTATAGACACAAGACCAACAATTTGTTGGGAGGTGAAAGTCTATTAAATCGACCCATTACTGGTGCTTTATTTATCGACCCCGTAAGGATGAAAGGCAAAGCTAACCTCGACAGGATTTCAACACAGAATTTAAAGAGCCGTATTCATATGC
>OZ024757.1:39143929-39156429 GCA_964016885.1 Eledone cirrhosa | reverse complement strand
GATCTTATAGACATCGGAACAACAAAAGGGCAAGATCGCCTCAGCAGGATTTGTACTTAAAATATAAAAGGTTGTAACTGAATGCTACAAGGAGTTATAGATAACAATATCTGGGTGACAAACCAAGCAACATCACTACACACACACATATATATATATATATACCGTATTTCCCGGCGTCGAAGACGCTACATTTTTTCTAAAGTAAGTCTCGAAAATATACCATCTGCCAATCTCTCTCTCTATATATATTATATATATATATATATATATATATATATATATATATATATAACGACATAGGCTACGTAGTCCAGATTTTCATTCATCGGAAGTTCGCACAAATAAACAAAACGTAAACAAAATATATGAAAAAATAAAACTAACATATAACCGAAAATAATTCATACAAATCATATCCTCTCCAACCTCCACACAGCAGCCTACAACAATATATAACTTCCAATTACATATCTGTAGCACATATCTGCACAGCTTCAGGCACTTCTAGTCGAATTGTGTATCTATGAACTATTCCGTACATCTTTTATTTTCTCGCTTTATGTTTCCAGCTGATTGCAATGCAAGAAATTCGAAATACCATCTAGCTATGTTTCTGGCAGTATATTGAACTGTTTATTTGGTGCATCAAGGGAATTTCAGTGTGGAAAGGCTGTTTAACTTCTTCATCTTAACTGAATATATATATATATATATATTAATGTGTTTCACTTTTATATTCACTCTTCAGCATCTGGACGCAACCCGCTGTCTTACGAACGGTACAAGTAATGTTTATTTCCTTCACCAAACACCAACACGTTTATAATTGAGGATTATATATATATATATATATATATATATATATATATATATATATATATATATATATTATGATTGGTGCTCTGAAATAGCGATGTATACATAAATGTATATATAGTATATTTGGATTTGGCAATATACCGAAAAGAAGTAAGTGACATAGTCACTACTTTAAAACTGATAGCGAATGGTCTTCAAAATGCTTTTTATTAAACATACAGTATATTGCCAAATATACTATACATACATTCATATATATATATATATATATATATATATGGTAAATTTCTTTAAGTCGTTTGGAAGCCTCGACAATGCAAATGGGTAAATCTCCGGGTAACAAGATCCGGTGGTGGAGAGAGAGATGTAAGTGGGTGTACGTTGAGATGCGTGGCGTGTATAAGACGTGTAGAGGAATGAAGGAAAGAGCATAAAGGATAAAATAAAAATAACAACACGAGAGAGAGTAACCTTGGGAGAGATTTAATTGTCCCTATATATTTCGGATTCACATCCATCAACTGGGGGTTTTTTCCGGGGTGGGGGAAAGGTTGTCTGTCGGAAAGGTGCTAAACGCGTCCTCCGCTGTTCGTTGTTTTGAATATATATATATATATATATATATATATATATATATAAAAGAAATAGGATTTCGCTTCAAGCATAGCTTTATACAATATGTATAAATATTTGGTATCTCCAAAGAAATACAGTTTTAGGAAGCCGTAGCTATGCAAACACCGGGGGGGGGGAGGGGGGGGGGGGTAATGCTATCTGGTGATGTCCAGCAGAAGCAAGGGGGACAACCGTCTATGCATTTCAGGCTTAACTGGTCTTTGTGAGGACGGTACCTCCCATCGCTTCTGCTGGACATCACCAGAGGGCGTTAGCCCCCCGGTGTTTGCATAGCTACGGCTTCCTAAAACTGTATTTCTTTGGAGATACCAAATATTTATACATATATATATATATTTATACATATATATATATTTATACATATATATGTATATTTATATATCTATATATATATACATGACGTGTAAAGTCTATGTAGGAAATATAGCTTTAAAAGCAGTGGTGAATCAGTGGGTGTATATAAAAAGACGTTTGCTCAAGGTGCCCCTCATCTAAACTGGTCTTACAACTAAGTAAATATCTTTACCACACAGCCATACACGTATCAGAAAAATGTGCTACATTTAAAAAATTACAATATATTATTACATTATCTATTATTTGTATTAATTGCTTTGTTTCTATTTCCATAATTTATTCATGTATTCATATGTATATTTTTACGTTAATATATAAAACGAAACAAAATGAACTGTGTTGAATAAATCACCAAACAAAAGGGAATTAAAACATATTTAATATGTTTTAATTGGTCAGTCTAATTCAATTATGGATATATTAATATTCAAACACATTTGTATTTAGTCCGTTAATTAAAAACAAAAATGGCCGCATAATAATTCATGAAAAATCAGAAAACAATTTATTTTTTTCAGCTTTAAAAAGTTTTAGCAGAAAATTTCAAGTTTAAGATATTGTTCAAACATGGTCTTGGACACAATGGTTAAATCAATCTAAGGAACTAAAGGATTGGAGTAAGGAATAGTGTTAATATTGTTGGTTATAATTATTACTAGATTGAGCACAAGGCCAGCAAATACCCAGTACATTACTGGTACTTTATTTTATCGACCCTGTAAGGATGGAAGGCAAAGTTAACCGCGGCAGGATTTGAACTCATAACGTAAAGGGGCGTAACTCTATGTTGCAAAGCATGGCGTCTAACCCTCTGGTGAATAATAATGGTTTCTTATATAGGCACAAAGCCAGCAATTTTGGGGGAGGGGAAAGTCGATTACATCGACCCCAGGGTGTTAGTGGTACTTTATTTTATCGACCCTGTAAGGATGAAAGCAAAGTTAACCGCAGTGGGATTTGAACGTAAAAGGATCAGAACGTAAAGGGCCATAACTCTATGTTGCAAATCATGGTGTGTGACGCTCTACCGATTACTGCAAATACACATAGTTAAGACATATGTCAGACAGTATTGAATATATTTGTTAGAGAATGATCATAATTACAACCGAGACTAAGACAGGCATTTTGTGACAGCTTAAGCAAGATGGAGTTATACATAAATGTGTGTAAAAAGTGTGTGTGTGCAAGTGTGTGTGCAAGTGTGTGTGCAAGTGTGTGTGCAAGTGTGTGTGCAAGTGTGTGTGCAAGTGTGTGTGCAAGTGTGTGTGCAAGTGTGTGTGCAAGTGTGTGTGCAAGTGTGTGTGCAAGTGTGTGTGCAAGTGTGTGTGCAAGGATCTGTGCAAGGATGTGTGCAAGGATGTGTGCAAGGATGTGTGCAAGGATGTGTGCAAGGATGTGTGCAAGGATGTGTGCAAGGATGTGTGCAAGGATGTGTGCAAGGATGTGTGTAAGGCTGTGTGTAAAGATGTGTGTAAGGCTGTGTGTAAAGATGTGTGTAAGGATGTGTGTAAGTGTGTGTGTAAGTGTGTGTGTAAGGCTGTGTGTAAGTGAAAGACATGTCTCGTACAAATAACTGATCTCAGTGCATGCTTTCAAGCGTCGCAATTGGATACAGAGTTATAAAATTGCATGATAATTATATTTAGACGAGAGAGAGAGAGTGTGTGTGTGTGTGTGTGTGAGCTAGAGAGCGATAGAGAGAGACAAAGAGAGGATGAGCTAGTGAGAGAAAGAGACAAAGAGAGGATGAGCTAGTGAGAGAGAAAGGCTGAGAGAGAAAGGCTGAGAGAGGACGAGATAGATAGAGGGAGGGAGAGAGAGTAGATAAGCTAGCTAGCTAGCTAGATAGATAGAGAGAGAGGAAGACGAAGGGAGAGAAGCTAGAGAGAGAGAGAGAGAAAAAAAACAGTAAGAGTAAGCTAGAGAGATAGAGAGAGCGGGTGAGTGAGAGAGAGCTAGAGAGAAAGAAACAGAGAGTGAGAGAGAGAGAGGTGGTGATAGAGAGAGAGGTGGTGAGTGAGAGAGAGAGAGAGGTGGTGAGTGAGAGAGAGAGAGAGGTGGTGAGTGAGAGAGAGAGAGAGGTGGTGAGTGAGAGAGAGAGAGAGGTGGTGAGTGAGAGAGAGAGAGAGGTGGTGAGTGAGAGAGAGAGAGAGAGGTGGTGAGTGAGAGAGAGAGAGAGGTGGTGAGTTAGAGAGAGAGAGAGAGGTGGTGAGTTAGAGAGAGAGAGAGAGAGGTGGTGAGTTAGAGAGAGGTGGTGAGTTAGAGAGAGAGAGAGAGGTGGTGAGTTAGAGAGAGAGAGAGGTGGTGAGTTAGAGAGAGAGAGAGGTGGTGAGTTAGAGAGAGAGAGAGGTGGTGAGTTAGAGAGAGAGAGAGGTGGTGAGTTAGAGAGAGAGAGAGGTGGTGAGTTAGAGAGAGAGAGAGAGAGGTGGTGAGTTAGAGAGAGGTGGTGAGTTAGAGAGAGAGAGGTGGTGAGTTAGAGAGAGAGAGAGAGAGTGTGTGTGTGTGTTCATATCATTATAAATCCATTATATTTCCGTGTTATTCAGATTACTGCATTTTCTTTATTACATCATCTACGAATTAGATTTCAACAAGTCTGTTATATAACTTACATACGTGAAGTTGTGTACAGATACGAATAGAGAGAACATTACTGAATTGAGACATATACATATATATATATATATATATACATATATAACACTACTGAATTGAGACATATACATCAATATATATATATATATATATACATAACACTACAGTATTCAGACATACACATATATATACACAGGTAACACTGCAGCATTGAGGCATATACACATATATACACATATAGAGAACACTACACCTTTTAGACATATACACACACGTTCTACACACAATAGACAGGACACTACAGCATTAAGATACACACATACATATATTCATACACATACAGAATACCAGAGTATTTATACACATATACACAAAGAGTACATATACACGTACATATACACACACGTAGTACATATACAATGACTAGATAGGACACACTTACACACTCATACACACACACATTACACATTACACACACATTACACATATTACACACACACACATATTTACTGCAAACAATACTAGACAGAACTCTTCATAATTAAGACACGGGAACATACACATATACACACACTGTAAATGATAGACATACATACACATACACACACACATATACACATATTACTCACACACATATTACACACATATTACACACACACATATACACACATATTTACTGCAAACAATACTAGAGAGAAGTCTGCATCATTAACACACGGGAACACACACATATACACATACACACACACCACACCACACATTACAAACAACAACATACACCACATTACAGTATCTAGACACATATACATACACATAGATAGACTCATACATACACTGACAAACGTACCTAAGTGTGTTGACCTGTCGTAGTAATATATATAAAGGTTAATTATTTATGAAAGTATGAAGATATAGATATATTGATCGTGACATGATCTGAAGTTAGACCCTGGCCGGGAGTTTTTTTCTCTATGGGATGTAAAATAAAAACTGAAGAATATTACATATAACTCTCGACAAGGATCGAACCCACGACCAGGATCTCCACCGGCTCTAGTACTTACCGGTAGGCCATAGAAACAACTACGAAAATCTACTGAAAATTAATACTTATAAACATACTTTCAACAGTTTCAATACAAAATCACGTGATGTCGTTGACCAAATGCTTTGCTTAATTGTTTTATCTATATACGCGCGCGCGCGCGCGCGCGCGCGCGCGCGCGCGTGTGCGTGTGCGTGTGCGTGCGCGTGCGCGTGCGCGTGTGCGTGCGCGCGTGTGTGTGTGTGTGTGTGTGTGTGTGTGTGTGTGTGTGTGTGTGTGTGTGTGTGTGTGTGTGTGTGCGCGTGCGTGCGTGTGCGCGCGTGCGTGCGTGCGTGCGTGCGTGCGTGCGTGCGTGCGTGTGTGTGTGTGTGTGTGCGTGCGTGCGTGTGTGTGCGTGCGTGCGTGCGTGCGTGTGTATATATATATATATATATATATAAATAGTAATAATAATAAATTTGAAGACTAAAATCCAAAGAGGGCTCGATAAGGATGAATCTATATCAAATATGTAAGAACCGTAGAGCAAATATTTATTAGAATAACAGATTAAAGTTTAAGCAAAAATCGCTGCTTTCGCCCTTAACGGGATCTTCTGAAACTAACAAAGTCAATCTGTGAATGCAGAAGTGAATATTTCCAAAAACGGTGCAACCGGAGGAAGACAGAAAGACGATACTTTGGTTCGTGGAAACGAGCCCTGGCAAAGAAGGGAAAAAACGAATATAATACGTCATTATTTAGAGCGGTGAAAAACAATTACACGCAAAGACAAAACCACGTTTATGGTATCAAAGAAGTCGTAGACTAATATTCTCTTAGATGGTTCATAGAGGCGTTCTCTGGCAATGAACGGAAAAAACGAAGATAATACGTCATGTGTTTCCACGAACCAAAGTATCGTCTTCCTGTCTTCCTCCGGTTGCAACGTTTTTTGAAATATTCACTTCTGCGTTCACAGATTGACTTTGTTAGTTTCAGAAGATCCCGTTAAGGGTGAAAGCAGCGATTCTTTGCTTAAACTTTAATCTGTTATTTTAATAAATATATATATATGCGTATATATATATATGTATATATGCGTATATATATATGTGTGTGTATATACGAGTATATATATATGTGTGTATATATGAGTATCTATATATATATGTGTGCGTATATATGTGTATATATGTGTGTGCGTGCGTGCAAAGGCAAACAGAAATAAACTAAACGCCACAGTAAAATGAAGAAATATATTAGTTTAACACTTATATATATTTATACATATTCTTTTTTAAATATATTTTTCGTGCCTGTTTTTGTGTCTATTTTAAGCCAACCTCTTGTAGTATGCTCGTCTATTTTGAACTTTATAATAATCTTAGAAAGGTCAAGGATCTTTGATATTTCACTACAAAACGATAAAAAAAGGGACACAAAATGTTGAACCACACAAACACTATTTTCCACTGTCTGTCTGAATAACGTAGAGAAAAAAAAAATGTTTATAAACTTTTTTTTTTAAAGAGTAAAAAAATAAATAAAAAACAACGAAAAACTATCAGGAAGGAAAGAAAGAAACACCGACAAACATTAAAACAATATAGAAATATTCCCTAAAATGTATTTAAATACTTGCAAAAATTATATGAAGAAAAACTAACTTCTTGTTTGAACTTTTCATATAGAATGTCATTCCTAATTTTGTTTACATTACATTTCTCATATTTCCCTAGAAAATCTAATGGCATGATATTTTAGGTTCGTCTGAGAATTTATTTTATTTCTACATAGATTTTATTTTCCACACACACACACATTATATATATATATATATATATATATATATAAATAAATATCTATCTATCTATATATAAAATAAATATATATCTATCTATAAAATATATATATATATATATATATATATATATATATATATATATATATATTGTTATACTTGGGGAGGGTCATATTTGGGTAATAATATTGCCAGAATTAATAACAGAACACACTCACTGTTTGGTTGGTTTTCGCTTCTGTGTCTTGTATATCGGTTAATTTAATTTATTCGGTCCTCAATGTTACCATTCACTGACCAACGGCCAAAAATACAGATATAATATAGACATAAACACATATATATAGTCTAACAAAGTTCTTTCGTTGCACAATTGCAGCATCGTCAGTGGTGCTATTATGTTTCCTCCCGTTGTACTGTATGCCTGCGCCATCTTTATTTAGTCTGTTTATTTACTTATTTATTTATTTTCTTTTTTGTCATATATATATATATATGACAAATAAATATATATATATATATATATATCTATAATATATTATAAAATAACAGGAGGCTGGATTGGTTTACTTCCTTGAAAGGTTTGTTATACTATGATCATTTCAATGACCGGGTTCAGTATGAATCCGGTGACATCATAACACAAATATAACAAAGGAAGAAGACAATAGACAAAATCCATGGGGCTGAAAAATCAGAGACATGAGAGCGACCGAACATTCAACATCTTCTACCCTGGTCGGCCGCCCTCGTATATATTCAAAATAAATATATATATATATATATATCCAAAATTAAGTTAAATTAAGGGTGTCATGTCAGATAGACATGCGCCATATCACCCGTAAAATATGTTCCAATATTCCAATGAATAGATCCGAGCATTTTATATCAACTAGAAATTATCCCCTGTGATTGTTTCATATGTTTATTTTAGATATATTTATATGTCAATCAATTTCTAGTCGATATATATATATATAATATATATATATATATATATATATATATATATATGTATGAATGAAGTAATTCCGTCGGAAAGGTCCAGGAAAAAAAAATGCTCTATGTAGGCTACAGAGCTTATTAGTTATGTAATAAACAACATAAGATAATTATTTCATTTACCAGTAGTTTCTTGAAAGCAACCAAAATTGCTTTCATTCATCAGACACCAGGATTTTTTCATTCTGATGAATGAAAGCAATTTTGGTTGCTTTCAGGAAACCACTGGTAAATGAAATAATTATCTTATTTTGTTTATTACATAACTAAATATATATATATTTATTAAAATATATTTATTAAGATAAATATTTGCTCTAGGGTTCTTATATATTTGATATATATTTATCCCCATCGAGCACTTTTTGAATTTTAGTCTTCAGATTATATATATATACATATATATATATATACATACATACATACATATATATATATGAAATATATATGTGTGTGTGTGTGTGTGTGATCCCCCACGCAAGAATTGCTCTTTACATCCAACAACTCTGCAAACTGTTTGTGTTGACCTCACCTTTCTAGATGTCAGCTATAGAAATATTTTTGACAAAACCAAATAGGACGATGACTTTATACCAACAAGAGTTTTTCACTTTAGACAATATTATTTCCATTAATGTTCTTATTATATGTATAGGCCCCGGGGAAATGGTTATTTACATAAATGATTATAGCTGCACACAGACAGAAATTGTAATACTGTGAACAATAAACACCTACTGCACATCATTAGATTATATGAAACGTGTTCGAAGTTGGTCTTTCCCTATCCTAATACAATAGAATACTACTACGACTAATATATTCTCAAGATAGTAAAATTATCCCGTAACTTAGTTTAGGCAGAGAGAAACAGTTGATTCAGGTGGTAAAAGTACGTTGTACCTGCACAGTCAAGAGGTAACGCTAGTCACATTGTGACACGATGCTGTCTCAATCTACCTGAACATTATATTAAGGGTGTGGAATTCTCAGTCACTGGAGCTTTCGTTGTCAGAAATGACGGAGGTCCACCATGCACACAGAGACACACATAAATATGTGTATATATATATATATATATATATATATATATATATAACGAGCTACACAATCAGATATGGCCCAGTGTCGCCGTTTTCCAGTGTGTATAACGAATATATATATATCGAATATATATATATATATATAAATATACGTACGATGTATTATTATCACCTAGAAACGATCGTAAAGCAGTAAAGTATATTCCTAATGACTTGCATTTTTATTTCATTGTTTTAACTTGGATATATATATATATATATATACAATCTCAATAATATATTGACAATGCCTCAAATGTATCCCAGTTATACAAGTACGTATGACCGCGTTCAAATTACTTGATTATATATATTATATATATATATATATATCAAGTAATTTGAACGCGGTCATACGTACTTGTATAACTGGGATACATTTGAGGGATTGTCGCAGTATCGGTAGAGGGTCGGGCGCCTTTATGATCTGAGTTCAAATCCCGCCGAGGTTAAATTTGCCTTTCATCCTTACGGGGTCGATAAAATAAAGTACCAGTAATGCACTGGGATAATTGCTGGCCTGGTGCCAAAAGTAGAAACAATTATTGAGATTTTATTTATCAGATTTTGTTGGCCTTATTTAATGGCCTGTCAAATTAAGAAGGACAACGTCATTATCTGGGTTTCAAAAACCACAAGGACACAAATAATTAACTAGCACTTTCTTTAGCTTTTTTTTTTTTTAGCACCAGCGATACAAATTTGATTCACCAGCCACTGTTCATACAAGATGTCGTTTTACTAATATTGAACTATATGAAGTAATATAAAAATATAAAATATAAGACTTATGGGAAAAATATATTAAATTAAATATCAAATCAAACTGAAGGTAGTAAGTGAATTAGAAATAATTTAATTCCGAGGGCCTGTATTATGTCATTTGCATAGAATGACTAAACCAAATTGATTTTGTCTCGTCATAGTTTACACACACACACACAAGGATATACAGACTCACACACAACCACACACATATATATATATATATATATATATATACACACACACACGCATACAGATTCACACACAGACATATGTGTGTGAATATATATATATATGTACACATACACACACACACAGATATATACGGGCATATAGAAACACACATATAGATTCTTGTTATTTTATAATAGAAATTGTATCTGCTATTGTAGAAGTAATTATTGAAACCATTAGCGATGACAATTTAATTTTAAAGTTAGAGAAACACACAAAATTCAGAATAAACGAAGAGAGAGGTAAGATTATGACCAAGTGAGTAATATAGTCAAATTTGTGATATTTCATTATAAGATACTAATTCGTTATAACATATTGCCTGGGGTATAGTTGTGGTAAAATGTATTTTCCAGAAGAAGTATATATATATATATATATATATATATATATATGTATATATATATATATATATATATAATACTAACAAGATTATAGAAGTCTTGTCTGAGAAAATCAGAGACATTTATATATATATATATATATATATATATATATATATATATATATATATATATATGTGTGTGTGTGTGTGTGTGTAAGTAGTGTATGGCTCCATAACCTCTGATGGAGTTGGAGCGGCGCCGTAGTGACATTCGGCTTTTCTGAGGCATTTTATGATAGATAGATAGAATGATAGATATATAAACAGAGTTTACATAGATAGATAGATAGATAGATTAGATAGGCGTTGGTTGGTAGATAGATAGATAGATAGATAGATAGATAGATAGATAGATAGATAGATAGATAGATAGATAGATAGATAGATAGATAAACATAGTTTACATATATATATAGATATATAGATAGACATATATATATTTGTTTCTACTTTCGGCACAAGACCAGCTTGACAGACATACATATTGATAGATAGATAGACATAAAGATTAGATAGATAGAGAGAGTAGATAGATACACAGACAGAGAGACAGATAGATAGATATATAGGTAGACATATAGATTAAACAGACAGATAGATAGACAGACAGACAGACAGATAGGTAGATATATAGGTAGACAGATTAAGTAGATATATATACAGACAGACAGAGATAGATAGATATATAGGTAGACATATAGATTAAATAGATAGATAGACAGATAGATAGATATATAGACAGACAGATAGACAGACAGACAGATAGATAGATAGATAGATATCATTTCTAGGCGAGGGACTAATAATCAACATCGGAAGACATTATATTTGATGGTATGTGGGTGAGAGTAGGATGCATTAATGCCATCTGTAATATATCGTTCTGACATGAAGTTGAGGCAAGATGTACTCCAGTAACTTTTATAGAAGATTATTATGCAAGATACGGTAGAAGGATTTTCTACTGCCAACGACCATCATATTACTTTTGCTCAATGGAAGTATTAGTGCCTTTGACATGTGTCGTAGTAAAGCAGATCTACTATACATTTGGCAAGTCGCAAACAGATTAAAAATAAATGATAAAGTAGGTGATTACATAAGATCTATTTCTATTGCTTATTCTTCAATCTCTCTTTCTTCTTCTTCTTGTGCATTTCATCCAACACAATCTTCTTCCTTTTCTTTGTTTTCTTACATTTATCATATATTTCGTATTAATATTGTGAGAGAGGGGGATTGGCAATATAATCGGAAGAGCGACGAACAATATGCTTTTCGACAGAATGTTACACCCCTTTACAATCTGAGTTTAAATCCTGTCAAGGTTAGCTTTAAGTTTCAGCCTCACGAGGTCGATAAAGTAAAGTTCCAATAATGCGCTGGGGTCGATTTAATCGAATTTCCCCTCCCACGAGGAAGAGAGAGAAAGTCGCTACTTTTTTCCCCAAAATAACTCTCAAAAATCTACCATACGTCCTGGAGACCGAAGGTTGTTTATTATTTTTTTTCAAATTTTTGGTTGTCAAAATTATGGTACGTTCTCGCGGATGAAGCGTCTTCGGCGCCGGGAAATACGGCAGATCACTATAGTAACCATCTACACAACAAGTGACATTATTTTCTTACAAAAACTCCAAGCGTTTTGCCAACCGTAGTTTCCGGCTTGCGCGATCGTTACCCGAGTCTCCATTCGTGAACCGAGACAACGTTTTGTCCGGAAATGTTTGTGAATTGATTTATTCGTGACAAGAGGCGATCGTGAACCGAGGTTCCACTGTATCTTTA
>OZ024757.1:39111429-39123929 GCA_964016885.1 Eledone cirrhosa | reverse complement strand
GCACACACACATAAATATATATTTATATATAAATATATATATATATACGCGCACACACATATAAATATATATTTATATATAAATATATATATATATTTTTATACTTTGGGAGGGTCATGTTGCTAATAATATATATATATATATATATATATATATATATATACAAATATGTATATATATATATTATATATGTATATACAAATATGTATATATATATTATATATGTATGTGTATAATCATAATATATACAAACTGAATAAGACATTCTCTCTGAGAATAGACAGCATCGTGCTCGCACGTCCTACCTTCGATCGATTCATGATGAATGTTCCAATAGCTAGATAGCGATCTGACTGTCGATTTAACAATCAGTGAACGCCGCTTGTGTTTTGTTATATTTAAAAAAAAGGGAAATCAAGCATATAACTGTATATTGGTGCCGTATATTGTGTATTATTACTGGAGTTGAAATTATATACATTTATATATCTTTCATGCGAAAAATGGCTGATATTCTATCAAAACTGCAATTATGCGAAAACGATAAAAGATAAAACGATGCTACGTTATGAAGCGTAAAAAAACTGTATGTATATATATATATATATATATATATATATATATATATACATTTATATGTGTTTATTTATATATGTATATATATATATATTCATTTATATGTGTTTATTTATATATATATATGTATATATATATATATATATATACATTTATGTGTTTATTTATATATATATATGTATATATTCATTTATATGTGTTTATTTATATATATATATGTATATATGTATATTCATTTATATGTGTTTATTTATATATATATATGTATATATATATACATACATTTATATGTGTTTATTTATATCTACATGTATATATGTAGATATTAATAATAGTAATAATAATAAATTTCAAGACTAAAATCCAAAGAGTTAAGGGTGAAAGCAGCGAATCTTTGCTTAAACTTTAATCTGTTATTTTAATAAACATATATATATATATATATCAACATACTGAGATTATATATATCTCAGCGTGCGTGCGTGCGTGCGTGCGTGCGTGTGTGTTTGTGTGTATAGCTATGAATGCATTATTTTATTATTTGTTTCAGTCAATAGACTGCTGTTATGCTAGGGCACCGCCTTCATTTAATCGATCATATTGATACGAGCAATCATTTCTCTGAAACCTACTACTTATTTTATCGATGTGGCTGTGTCGAAGTGCTAAGTTACCGAATCACACACACACACCTATATATATATATATATATATATATAGATAGATATATATAGAGAGTCAGGAACCCGACAGCTGAGTTCCGTCCGTTTCGACAGCTTGATATAGACGGCCGGAGCTCAGATGTCGGGTTCCTGAATCTTTTCATATTACCCACTCTACTACCCCAAATATCGAGTACTCAGGGGCGTTATGGTCCACCAGGTATCTTACCACACCCTCTTTGTTTATATATATATATATATATATACACACACACACATCTCTCTCTCTCTCTCTCTCTCTCTGTATATATGTGTGTATATATATATATATATATATATATTTATATATATATAAGGAAAAAAGATGAAATCGAAAATGCAAATAAATATATATTTATTTGGTTCCTTTACCGGTTTCGGAGTTCTTCTGCTTTTCAAAAGTAGATTGAGATGGAGGGTCTGTGGGTTTTCTCACATCTGGTTGGTCTTTGAATGTTACTTGTTTTATATGAAAAAAAGTGGCTCGAAATGTCAGGTTTTTAGAGAAGTAATTTTATTGGTTGGTCAATAATACAGTTCGCGCCAGTTCGCGTTACAAAGTTCTTCAAACAAGGGGGGGGGGGTCTCAGGTTGTTTTTTTCATACATGAGTGAAGTTTGATTATATATATATATATATAGGGTTGTAACATACAATCCCCCCGTTGCTTCAAAACTTCTTAATGAAAAAAAAACGGTGGGAATGTATGCTACAACCCAATATATATAGGAAAACGTATGACCCCGACGACAGAGCTCAAGCCGTTTCGACGGCTATTTCTAGTCCAGAAATAGCCTATCGAAACGACTTGAGCTCTGCCGTCAGGGTCATACTTTTTCCTATTACCCACTCTACTACCCTAAGTATTCGAGTACTCTTGTGCGTTATGGTCCATCTTGTCCCTTACCACAATTCCTTTGTTATATATATATTTATATATACATGTATATACATATAGCTTCTCCATTGCAGTAGCATACTTCTATTGCCAAACATTCACTAGGCCTTATGTGATATGTAATTATCATTATTATTATTACGATAATATTATTAAGGGTGTCATCATTTTCAATATTATTGTTTATATTTTATTAATATCATCACACTACTTTCTTTTCTTTTGTTAAACAAGTGAACTCATGTGAAACAATAAAGTACACTTACACACATATTGTGTGTGTATATATATATATATATATATATATATATATATATATATACTCTCTCTACCTCTTTCTATCACACACACACACACTAACTGTTCTAACAACGATATGTTTTTAAAAACAAAGCTATTGTATGAGTGAATGAATCTTATGAAAAAGAAATTGAGCCAAAGGGATAGAGAGCTCAATAATTAGTCTCGGCTTCACAATAGATTCTTTTCATTGAACAATAAATGACTATTGGCGTGCTTCGTTGGTAATAATTAAAATACAAAGGACTATAAATGTCTTGTTATGCGTTCGATTATGGCCAAGAGATGGCGCTTTATCTTTTATTGGCAGACTAAGATTGGCTGATTCATTATAGAACCGATCAACATCAACGACGTTATAATTTCTAACTTACTATATTTCCGACGTGAAATTCTCTACACTTTCCTCTCACTCCTCGCCGCCATTATCTCTATCACATGTCTAATGTCAATATCGTGTTGTCTTTAATCTTGCCTAGTCTGGCCTGGTTTATAGGCAATCAGTACCATCCAAATATAGCAGTTGATTTATATCACTGCACATCCTCCGAATATATCAGCACAAATCTATGTCAGTTATAATAATAGTAATCATAATAATTGTTTCTTATAGAGGCACAAGGCCAGCAATTACCAGTATATTACTGGTATTTTATTTTATTTACCCCGTAAGGATGAAAGGCAAAGTTAACCTCGGCGGGATTTGAACTCAAACCGTAAAGGGGCGCAACTACGCTGGAAAGCATGGCGTCCGATTCTCTACCGAAACTGCCAATCCAAATAATGGTTTCTTATAGAGGCACAAGGCCAGCAATTTTGGGGGGTGGGAAAAGTCGATGAAATTAACCCCAGTACATTACTGGTACTTTATTTTATCGACCCCGTAAGGATGAAAGGCAAAATTAACCTCGGTGGGATTTGAATTCAGATCATAATGGGCCGTAACTCTTTGCGGCAAAGCATGGCGTCCGACCCTCTACCGATACTGCCAATCCACCGCCCTAATAGTAATCATAATAATGGTTTCTTATAGAGGCACAAGGCCAGCAATTTGGGGAGAGGGGTAGTCGATTAAATCGAACAAGTACGTGACAGGTATTTTATTTTATCGACCTCGTAGGGATGAAAGGCAAAGTTAACCTCCACGAGATTGGGACTGAGACCGCTAAGCATGTTGTCCGATGCTCTACCGATTCTAAAATAACAATAATAATGATTTCTAGTATAGGCACAAGGCCAGTAATTTGGTCGGAGGGGAAAGTCGATTAAATCGACCCCAGTGCATTACTGGTACTTTATTTATCGAACCATAATGATGAAATGCAAAGGTAACCTCGGTTGCATTTGAATTTAGAACATAAAGGGACGTAACTATGCCACAAATTATGGTGTCCGAGGTTCTATCGATACTGTCAATCCACTGCCCAACCTTACTCTTAAATAATACTGAAGGGTAACCGATGAAATTTTCAGTCAGGGGCTTTAAGCAGGTTTAATCCGTCACTGTTTGCATATTTATGAATTATCTCTGAGGGAGAAATCATGAGTGTGAAACAAACAACCAAACATTTCGGTCATTGTTGCGTCCCCTTCATAGAAAGTAAGCAGATTTCTCTAAGTACAGAAAATGGATTTTCAAAAATAAACAAAAAAAAGCATGTTTATAGGAGGAAGAGTCATTCGACAGAGATATTAAACTATAGAGAGTAATATAAAGAAAGCTGAGAAAAATGCTGGGGGATGAGATTGAGACTTTAGAAAGAGATATCCCTGGGCATAGATACATTGAAGCTCCGACGTCTGGCAACTGACTTGGTAAACACCTACAACATTATTAATCATCTTGCCAACAACAACCTTGAGTACCTTTTTGATTTCCACGTGTCTCACACACGTGGGCATGCCAAAACGTCAGAAAGCAGCACAGCTCCCATGACTTTCGGAAACATTTTTTCACGCTTAGAGATGCTGAAGCATGGAACAAACTACCTGCATCAGTTGTTAGTTGTCGAGACACCTGCATCCCTTAAAACCTCCATGCTTCCTGAGAGTCGCCAACACTACAGCTAATATCCCCGCTCCATACACCCGCACACATGTATATCATGACTCATACACTATTCACTTCCCTGACATTTGTATATTATTCTATGTACTATACATGCACCTTTGACGAGTTGTAGTGCACCTGAGAACTGTACACAATTTTATTATTATTATATTGACGAGAGATTGTAACAAAGATAATTGAGAAAGATGTGGGGGAATTTGATTGAGACAAAGAGAAGAAATAAGAGTGGGATGTCTCGTTTAAGATGCTTCAAGTTGTTTACAATAATGGCGTCGATAAGATATAGGTCGCATGAATTAAGGGG
Organism: Eledone cirrhosa; assembly: GCA_964016885.1. NCBI lineage: Eukaryota > Metazoa > Mollusca > Cephalopoda > Octopoda > Eledonidae > Eledone > Eledone cirrhosa. The sequence continues at coordinate 39,119,079 of OZ024757.1, read as the reverse complement.
AAAGGAAAGTGAATATATTTCAAGTTAACAGTGATGGAGTGAAAATATGTGATTAAGTTATCAGTACATAATTATTTAAACAAGAATATATTAATTTATATCTCATTTGTATGTAGTAAATATGCATATGTATGTACCTAATAACATGTATATATATATATCCGTGTATAGATAATATATATATATATATATATATATGAATATGTGTGTATATATATATATATATATATATGAATATGTGTATATAAATATATATATATATGTGTGTATATATATATATATATATATATATATATATATATATATATATATGTGTATATATATATATGTGTATATATATATATATATATGTGTATATATATATATATGTGTATATATATATATATGTGTATATATATATATATATATATATATATGAATATGTGTATATAATTAAATAAATATATATATATATATGAATATGCCCATTTATATACACACAAATATATATACACATACATATGCAGAGAGATAGATAGATAGAGAGGAGGGAGAGAGAGATAGATAGATAGATAGATAGCGAGAGAGAGCGTGGGTTGGGGGGTGATTAATATACTGCGAAGGAAAATTTTAATGACTATTTTATATTAGGAAATTAATTTAAAGATTTAAAGAGAAGAAATCAAAGCCTCCTTGAAGATATTAAAGCAGCGAAATCGGTAATGAGGAAATTACATTTAATAGTAGCATCTAGCAATAGATGTTTCAAGTTAATTTTACCATACAGAATCTTAGCAAATTACATAGATAGATGAACATGAGTTAAGACGACATATTGTTTGAGATAATAAACCTAAGATATTTGTTTATTACTATTATTGGTTTTGTTGATAGTAGTATTTAACTGCATGAAGTCGCATGACGTAATGGTTAGGATACTTGTCGTACGATCGTAAAGTCATTGGTTCAATTCTTGGAGAGGCTTCTACGTTGTGTTCATGAGCAAAGTACTTTATTTCATGTTACTCCAGTAGTCTTAGCCGAGGTAATTGGGTACCGGTTGTTGCTGGGAAGATAATCCTGCCATAGACAGGCGTCCTATCCAGGAAGAGTCTTAACTCTCGGTCTCTCATCGCCAAGGAGACCAGAGATTAGCACTGGCCAGATGATACTTCGGCTTACGATCTGAGTTCAACTCCCGCCGAGGTTAACTTTACCTTTCATCCTTACGGGATCGATATAATAAAGTACCAGTAATGCACTGAGGTAATTGCTAGCCTTGTACCAACAATAGAAACAATTATTAAAGCTGGAGGTTTGACTTATTTGGCAGAAACTCGGTCGGAAAACGCTTAGAAACCATTGTTACAACCCTTCATCAAGGGATAGAATTAGAAATAAAAGATGAAACAATGATAAAGATAAAGGATGAGAAGAAAAGGGAACGAATCGAAATGAGAAAAAAACAACAAAATAAAAAACACGAGCACATTCACTTAGTCGGCCAGTTTGGACATTTGCTAGTCAAGATCCTTAAATGGACATACTAATATGTATATTATTAGCGGCCATTTCGGTAATTAGGCAAAATATGTGTAATACATTTTTAGATGTCTCCACACAATGTGTCAAAAAATAAATCATATACAAAATGACGGCACCAACAGTTTTGCAAGAGATGTCAACAAGAATGGACCTGTTATTTTTATCTAAAGACATTTTTTCCAATTCCAACTCGCCCGTCCCTTCAATCTATCATATTTCTCATTTTTTCTTCTGATCAAGGACTAGCGTCCGAAACGTTAAGGCCCTTTTCCGGCTATTTCAAGCGTTAACCTAATATATCCCTTCCATATACTGGACCGATTGTATTGTTATTTTTTAACTTTTACACACACACTCAATATATATAAATATAAATATATATATATATATATATATATATAGATATATATATAGAGAGATCTATAGACACATCTGCGTAGCATCGGTTGCTTCTATTCAGTGTATATATGATACATTTTTCTCATATATCTCGGCTTCTTTAGCATAGTTTAATATCTACTATATTTTTTATATATTGTATTTTATAAAATTGTGATAAACTTTATTTAATAGAGATTATAATCATGGTTGTAATTAAACAGACACACATCTGCCATTTCTCTCAGAATCATTAGAGTAATAACAGAAAAATAAATATTAACAGAATTATATGGAGAGTTGCACTTTGATACTCGTCTCACAAACATAGCTAAAACATCTGCACATCACGTGGTTAGAAATTCTTTGATGAAAGAGCAGCTAGCTAGAGGCATCCGGAGTGAGGAAGCCACTATTATAGAGGCCACAGTGAACTTTAGAAAAGATAGCCAGACCACATCATAAAAGCAACTATGTCACACGAAATCGTGTTTGCTTAACGGAAATCTTTTTGATGTATAATTATTTATTTATTTATTTATTTTACACTACTGATAAAAGTACATTAGGAATATTCCATACAAACCGAAGATATGTAAACTGAATATAGATAAACCATATTCAACATATTTTCTGCAGTGACTCCAGCAATATCATTTATTAAGTGTAAATAAAGCAAGGGTTTTAACAGATGTTGTCCTTGTTTTGGAAAAATGCACTCTCTGCGATAAATATTGGAAATCATTTTCTACTTTTTGGCACAAGGCCAGCAATTACCCAGTGCATTACTGGTACTTTATTTTATCGACCCCGTAAGGATGAAAGGCAAAGTTAACCTCGGCGGGATTTGAACTCAGAATGGGAAGGGCCGTAACTCTATGCGTCAAAGCATGGCGCCCGACCTTCTACCGGTACTGCCAATCCACCGTGAAAATAATGGCAAATATTCGCAGGGATTATTCAGGAAGCAAACAAATGTGAAAAACAAAAAAAAAACATCTTCATATTCATTACAAACAGATGCGGATCTGTCAAAACCAGAAACAGTGTTTATATATATGTGTGTACACATATATGTGTTTGTGCATAGAACAATAAAAGAAAAGAAAACAGAAGTCAGGTGTAGGTAGAGAGTTAGTTTATATATATATATATATATATATAAAGGAAAACACTATATTTGGAGGTGGCTGCTATATGGTAATGTAAAAACTATTCTCCTAAAAGAAAATACCTTTATATGTGTAGAGACATAAAGATTGGATGGAGAAAGAATGAAGAAACAGCAGATGGATGAATAAGTAAAATGGCGCGAATTTAATAAAAAAAAGACATTTTGATAACTAAGATTTCAGCATTATAGGAACGAAAGGAATTTGGGATACATTTGTTTTTACTGTTTTTACGAAAATAAACCCTAGCTGATTAAGCAGTAACTGGGAATTATATACAGAAGGGAGGCAGAAATATCAAAGCAGACTATACACCACAATGAAGAAATATATTATTATTTTTACTCCCGCCGAGGTTGACTTTGCCTTTCATCCTTACGGGGTCGATAAAATAAAGTACCAGTAATGCACTGGGTAATTGCTGGCCTTGTGCCTACAGTAGAAACAATTATTTTTACTCTTGTTATAGTAGGAAAAGTGTCTTAACATTTCAGACACTAGTCCTTCATCAGAAATTAGAATGAGATATTAATGAAGAAATAGAAAGATACAGAAGAATGGACAGTGACAGAAAGGAAAACAATTCTAGAATAAAAATAAGTTTATTTTAGTCACCTATATATAAAATAACAGTTTAACTTATGGTAAAACATCTATTATATATATATAGAGAGAGAGGAGACGGAACCCCGCCGGCTGAGCTGCTGCCATTTCAACAGCTAGTTTCTTTATATTACCCCACTCTAGTTCTTCAAATGTCTAGTACTCAGGTTTCTACTGCATCGGTTCTGATTATATATATATATATATATTTTTTTCATTTTTTTTACTATTAAATATATCAACCCGTCTCTCTCTCTCTCTCTCTCTCTCTCTCTCTCTCTCTCTCTATATATATATATATATAATGAAAAATGGAACGGGAACAAAACAGAGAGGCAGTTCGAACAAAGGTTTATTAGTTTCACGCTCTTGAGAGTGGGGATTGATGGGGAACGACGTTTAGGTCATAAGCCCTTCTTATATATATTTTTATTGGGTAAGAGTTTGTGTGTATCTTTCTCTCTCTCTCTCTCTGTGTTTTTGTTTATATCGTTTACAATCCATGCTATATTATGCTCAATCATTGCATATCCTTCACTTTAACACTTGCACAAACATACATAACACCACATATAATAACTATTGAGATGGAAATGCACAATACTGCATTTTCTTTCCGCGTATATTTCATGATATTTAGAAGCCGGACAACGACCACCAAATATAATATAATCGTTATTATATTATATTATATTATATTTATTAGATAAAAGGAAATGTTGACCTTTGTGTGATAAACAAGTGCGTGCATAAACAAACGCAAAGAAACTTATTTCAACCCGTAGGAATACTCAACATCGTCAGCTGAATACATAAATGAAAGTCGCTGAGAAGAAAGAATGGAATGTAATATCAGAAAATTATATTATGTTATAAATGTTATATAAATTACGTGTATTGATGCCTGAAGATATTGGGTCAATATGACTACATTATATTTACAATGTGTGCCATTTGGGGCAAGCATGACTGTGAAATAATTTCGCAAACTTCTCACATATTTTGTATGATGTTCATATGTTACTTGTTCATATGTTACTTGTTCTGTCATGCATATTCATTTATTTTTAGTAGAGAGTCTTATGTATTGTGAATGGCTTTTATTTTGCCTATTGATCACCAGGGTGTGGTTGAATAAATTCAAGATTTGTTATTCAAAGGATGGTATGTTTGCAATTTACAGGCTGTAAAATCGTTTGATTCTTACAAGAGCCTTTTAACCCTTTGACTGTGTCAGCCTTTGTTCATGCATTGTATTGTTGTACAGTTTTCTGCATATTCAGACTGGAATTCCACATTCTTAAAGCGTTGCAACGCGTCTTTGAACATCCAACATAACAACAAAGTTCTATGGTTTCATGACTTATTTTCGAATATCTCAGCATTAGAATTTTAGCTGCTAGACGAATTGAAATAAACGACTTTAAGTATGAACTAAAATAGCTTTGAACAGTCTCCAGGCTTCAGAAATTCAAGCAACTCTACTACTTTGACATCATATGTTAACGTCAAATCGATAAACACTGTACCGAGACCACTAAGATTCTAAGACATTGCATAGCTACGATTTCAAAACCAAGATTCTATAAATAATGATATTGATTTCATTGTCTTCAATATAATAGTAGTTAGTTCTCATGCTGTAGGGTGACACAAAGTTTCTAATACGGGTACTGGTACAATTGAAGATCATTTCCCTTATAAAATGCGATGATCTTACATACGCATAGAATGATATATAAATTAACAAAAATCCATATTATGTTCCAAACTTGAAATATACAGGGACAAGCCTATATTTCAAAGTCATATTTGTATTTATTTTAGTATGTAAAAAAAAATCCAATATGGTGACTGCCAGGTAATTCTCCTGATTTTAAGTGTGTACTCCAAAGTGTCCGTTAATGTGTTTCGAAATGTCTTGATTGGGTTTAATACATCCATCTGGAGCTTTTGATCCACGCATGCTTCAGTCAGCAGAAGGACATCCAGGCCTCATGACATACACTCTAAGGGAGCTGGGCTGCGTCTAATAAGTTAAAGGCCGAAACACTCACTTAAGGAGGTAGGGGTTCTTCGCTGAAGACCTTCTGCTGTCAAGCTCTCCTGAGAATTTCTTACCACCTTTGATCGCGATCGTTGACATGACATTTCTCCGCTCAATGTCTGGTTTAAATCACCGTTGACTTAACTCAAGTTTCTCCGCTAATGTTACACATTAACCCACAGGATGGAGTCATTTTGTCACTTAGGATTACTCCTCTATAGATTACGGTTTAAGACTGGCTCCCACACTTAAGCCTGTCTGGCATATTTGGACTTGCTAGATGTTAAAATCCCTTCAGTGTAGCCTTCCGGATATTCTATAAATCTCACCACAGCATCCTATATCTGCCACAATATTCCTAATTTTTCAAGCATATATGTGATTACATTCTCTAAAATGTCGCTTATTTTGTTATTATTTAAGTCAATGGTGTGTGATCTGATAGAAATATGGTGGTCATTTCCGGCAGGTGTACCAATACTATTCAGATTAACGTATTGTCTTGCTGTAACTAATATTTGTTATGAAACTGTACAAAGTAAGTTATCCAAACATCCAACATCCTATATAGGAATGCTGAATAACATCAACACAATTCCGCATTTTTTAAAGGGGGAGAGTTGTTTTATTATGTTTGCAATAATATTCGCCTTGTCTGTTTTATGTTTACCTCGGAATGATATCTACAATTGTCAGGAAGTTGCCTTAAGTTAAGCTTCTTCTTCAAAAAAAAAACTTCTTGCTTTTTGTCGATTGTGTTTTCAGATTTTTACACGAAAGTTCATATCTAAGCAAATGTTTGTACATCGCATGATTTTACCGCCATCTTTACTTTTTTCCTTAGTTATTTCTTTGAACTACTCAGTACTTGCAAGAAGCATGTTTGTTTTTATTTATTTTATTTTATTTTATTTCATAATGTTTTGTTTGTGTGTGTTTTGTTGAGAAAAAACAAACTTTCGCAGCAGGGACAATTGTATGGTTTAATGCAATGAAGAACAACAAGGAATATTTTATATATTTATTTATCTATATATATTGCTGTGTGTACGTATGCACGGTAGACCCCCTACCCTTTACTATCTCGCTGTTATTACCCTTATCTGAATTTGATGATCTTATATTGACTCAAAGGTTATCTCTGAAACATAAGGTTCGCTGTTTTCGTTCACTTAAGTTCTTTAGAGTTATTTGTTGCAGCTAAGTTTAGTAATATACAGACCGAGCTGAAGATCCGCATAAGGTGAAACATTTGTTCTCGGTATGGTGAACTAATTGTTGTGGAACTACTTTTATATATATATATATATATATATATATATATATATATATACAAATGAAGCAGTTCTAGTCCTGTAGAAGCTATTTCTATATAAAATAAAGATCCCTGTGCTTTACCAATGTAAACATTACCTATATATATATAGTAATAATAATAAATGTGAAGACTAAAATCAAAAGAGGGCTCGATAGGGATAAATATATATCAAATATATAAGAACCATAGAGGAAATATGTATTTAATCTGTTATTTTAATAGAGAGAGAGAGAGAGAGAAAGAGAGAGAGAGAGAGAGAGAGAAAAAGAGAGAGAGAGAGAGAATCCCGACCGCAGTGCCAAGGTTGAGATTTTCTATGTCTCTACACCCATTCTGCGCCTCCCCATGGATTGGTTACTTCCATGATTAGTGGTCTCCCCGGACACAGCACCACATACTCTATACACCCTCTCTCTCTCTCTCTCTGTATACACACACACACACATATATATATATATCATAATAGAAAATAGATTAATTGCAAAATAGGAGTATTGAAAGCTTTATACGCCTGTGGTAAATCATAAAATTCAATTTTATTAAGCTTGTAAAAAAATATATTAAATAAATATGGAGTGAAAATAAAACTGGTTGCCTAAAAGATAATT
>OZ024757.1:39096429-39103929 GCA_964016885.1 Eledone cirrhosa | reverse complement strand
TATATATATATATATATATATATACAAATATACCCACACACACACACACATATATATATATACACACACACACACACAGATGTATTTATACAAACATATACACGCATATATATATTTATACAATCATATATACACATAGGTATGTGTGTGTGTGTGTGTGTATAATATATGTATATATACATATATATTCATATAGTTACACACAAATATATACCATATATTTACATACACAGGATGATGATGATGTTGAATATGTCAGTGACAATGATGATGACAGACAAAGAATGTTACATTGGTTGGTTATACATTCTTAAACATAATTGTTTCTACGTTAGGCACAAGGCCAACAATTACCCCAGTACATTACTGGTACTTTATTTTATTGACCACGAAAGGATGAAAGGCAAAGTTAACCTCGGTGGGATTTGAACTCAGACCGTAAAGGGACGTAACTACGCTGGAAAGCATGTCCGACCCTCAAACAATGTACAACAACATGGAATGAATGGGAAACAATGAGATAGCAACTAGGATGGACTTCCGTCGGTTTCGACGTTGAATCTTTCATTATTTTTTCTCGGTCAACAGAACAATCTACTCAAAATTAGTTCATAAATAGACTGGAGCATTTCACAGACACGTGTACGCTTATATTAATTCTCAGGGAGATTCGGCGTGACACTATATGACAAGATTTCCGCTTGAATTAATAGTCCAGTCCATTAATTTTACTCAGAACTGTATAGGTCGATATAAGGATATATTAACTGAAACCCACCTCAATATGTCTTGTAGAGGGAACGAACCCTGGGCCGTATGATTGCACAGCGAACTTCTTATCCATTCAGCCATGCTACTTCCAATGAAGGAATAACTAACTGTATACTGATACAATACGGGTTGTGTGATATCTGTTGACTCACGAATATAACACCATTAGTTCGATTCCAGAGGCTGTGTTGTGTCCTAGAACAAGACACACAACTTCATGTTGCTCCAATTCATTGTGTGAGCAAGAAACCTTATATATATATATATATATATATATATATATATATACTTTGCAATATATATTTATATATAGGGGGAGTTTATCTTTACTAAAACTGGTTTTATTATTTAAAGTGGATTGGCAGTATCGGTAGAGAGTCGGACACCATGCTTTGCAGCATAGAGGTAGGGTCCTTTTCGGTCTGAGTTCAAATCCTGCCGAGGTTAACTTTGTCTTTCATCCTTACCGGGTCGATAAATAAAGCACCAGTAACGTATTGGGGTCGATTTAATCGACTTTCCCCTCCCACCCAAACTACTGGCATTGTGCCTATACTAGAAATCATTATTTAAAGTGTAGAGAGGATATATATAACAAAGGACTTGAGGTAAGGGACCAGATGGACCATAACGCACAGAGTACTCAATACTTAGGGTAGTAGAGTGGGAAATAGCCGTCGAAACGGCTTGAGCTCTGTCGTCGGGGGTCATACTTGTTCCTATATGTATATATATATATATATAAAAACAGGGAGAAAGAGACGATTATTAGGAAGAAGAAAATATATATATAGGGAGAAAACAGATTGCATTTGTTAATTCAATTCAAGTAGAAAGATAAAGAATAAGCAAAATCGATAAATGACTATATATATATATATATATATATATATATATATATATATATATATATATTGTTTTGTTCCTTTAGTTTCCTTCCTTTTCAAACAAAGATGAGAGAAAACCATTTCTCTTAATATTTCCCCGAATACATCATTTTCTACTCAGTCGACTTGAAATTTATAAAATAAATTTCTGCTCTTTCGACATTCTCTGGATATTCACTAAAACAGGCGGATTAATAGTGTGGAACGCACATTCTACAGAAATTTCCCCCCATCTTAGATTTAGTTGGCTTTAATAATTAAATCGGTCAATAATATCGTCATTAAAATTTCATGCGTCTCAATCCGTGATACACAAAGCAAACGTGCTTTAATTGTCTCATAAATATAGAGTTTCGTAATGTTAGAACAAATTCGGTATTGCTAACGATATTACCCAACTTTTGTTTAGCCTGAAGCTATTCTCTCAGTGGAACATAGTGCACTATTTCTACTTCACCTGGTAATGAGCTATCTAACTCAATTCTATTATATTTTTCTATCGAATATTTTCCTTTTCTTCTGTTTACGTTTTAAAATGTTCAGAGGAAATTGAAAACCGACACAGCAGATCGCCATAGAAGGAGAAGAGACGCCATTGTAATAGTTAACTACGCTCTATCGAGTTCAAACGCCTAGCTACACTTTAATCTCTCGCTTTCCAAGCAGCGATAAAATGAGTACCAGTAATAAATTGATTTTTAATACCATAGACCGCAACATTCCTCTATTCAGAGGCGAATTGTGTTCTCGGAAAATGCTGTTGAGAATAATAATAGTGAAACTGTCAAAGACCGTAGAACGTTAGGGGTTCCTTTATGTTTCTTTCAAAAGTATTCTATCCATTGCTGAATGATGCCCTAACAATCTCTCTCTCTCTCACACACACACACACACACACACACACACACATACACATATATATATATATATATATATATATATATGTTTATCCCGGTTTCAATCGGGAGTAACCACAGTAAGTAAGGTACTCAATACATAGCAGAGTATAAATATTTAATATAGAAATGGCTTCTACAGGACTAGACGCTTTCGTGATGATTTCTTCCGAATGAAACAGTCCTTGTCCTGTAGAAGCCATTTCTATATTAAATATATATGAACAATTCATGACCCCGACCACCGAGCTCTGTAGTTTCAAAAGTTAGCTTTCCAAATAACTGTTCGGATCTAACTGTTGAGACGGCAGGAGCTCAGCCGTCGGGGTCCCAAATTTGTCATATTACCCACTCTACTACCCCAAGTATCGAGTACTCTGATGAATAATGGTCTAACTGATTTTAGCCGCCTCCATTATAATATATATATATATATATACACACACATATTGATGTCATTATACATGACAGTCGAACAACAAGATCCAAATCGGACCGAGGAAACAATGTTTCTATTGGTCTGTCAAATTGCTGATACTTATATACCGGTCTGAAGTCCAGGCAGAAGGAGCAACATGAAATATAGTTTCTTACTGAAGGACATAACGCATCACTCGGTCCGCGCATCGAGCTCACACCCTCATGGTCAATATATATATATATATATATATATATAAGATCAAAAGATGGTTAAAAGAGTTCCATGTACTTTATTATGCGCATTTCAAAAAAAGATATCATCATGGATGATATTTGCGTTCTCATCAGATAAAATAGGGAGACAAGAAAAGAAGCTTAAAAAACACTTGCGAGCAGTGAAGTGTTAAATCAACATTCCTTTATTGTGCTACAATAAAACTCACCTCCTACATTATATATATATATATATATATATACATATATACATTATATATACATTAATGTTCTAACATATATATATATATATATAAATCCAACACCTCTCCACATCACTGCAACACCAGACCATGCCGCTCCAACACAACACCACCACACTACACCCCACCACACCAAACCACACCACACTACATCACACCAACATCTCACCACACCAACACACCACACCACTACTCCACACCACATCACACCACACCAACACTCCACACCACATCACACCACACCAACACACCACACCACATCACTCTACTCCACACCACATCACACCACACCAACACACCACATCACACCACTCCAACAGACAGTATATACAATGTTTGGAAATGATAAGCATTGAAATGAGTAGGAAACCTTAAAATTGTATGATTACTTTTGCATTTTAACTTGCGATAAAGCTGCCATCTTGCGGTGAATGTTGGCATTATTCTGTGACAGCTGCTGCTGGTGTGCGACTGTTTTTGTGTTTGTGTGTTAGTGTGTGTGGCAGTGTTTATACGTGGGTATGTGAATGAATGATATCACCATAGTAACTAACTACACAGCAAGTGGGGATTGCTGACAATGTATGAAGCTATTTGCAAACCGATGTGGCCGACTTGTGTGTTCCCTACTTCAGACACAGTTCGTGAACCAAGAGGTTTTATGATCGAAAAAATAGTTTTCAGCGTGATATGACCGGGGAAGAGATAGAATAAAAGGTTAAAGATCCCATAACTCCTTGTGGAGACGTAGAGGCACTGTCATACGGCGTGTCTAGGGTGCTTATGAACCTGGCGGAGCCGAACCTTCTCCAGGTATGAACACAGCCGATGTTTCTCTCTATAGAGGAAGAATCGACTTCAGTACTAGACTGGTACTTTTTTTTATCGACCTTGAAAGGATGAAAAGCAAAGTTGACCTCGGCGAGATTTGAACTCAGAGCGCGCAATGCGATGGGCCGAATACCCTAAACCATTCGACGTCTTATCGTTCATATGTATACACAAAATAAACAAGTGTTCAGCGACGAGGAGTATGAAAAGAAGGGGCTCAACAATATTTCTATGAACAAGGCACGTAGACAGCTAAACTGTACTTTCAACTTCTTAATTTTCTCCAAATAAAGCAAGTTTCCTGTCGGTATATTTTCGTGAGTTTTTAACAGGCACTCACAAATAAACGTTTCTCAATGGAGGTGCTATTACCAATGTTCTTACCCGTGCAACGCCGGGATACACTGCTAGTCATTAATATACTTAGAAATTATTTCCATCACTGGCAGTTATGCTTCTGAATGGATATGGAAATAATTGTAACTGTGCTGCAAAGCATGGCGTCCGACCCTCTACCGATACTGCCAATCCACCGCCCATGGATATGGAAATAATTGTTTCTACTTTGGCACAAGGCCAGCATTTACCCAATGTATTACTGGTACTTTATTTTATCGACCCCGTATGGATGAAAGGCAAAGACAACCTCGGTGGTATTTAAACTCAGTCCGTAAAGGGACGTAACTATACTGGAAAGCATGGCGTCCGACCCTCTACAGATACTGCCATGGAAATAATGGCAGATAAACAATAAATATAGAAATATTAGGCTGAATAAATAATATATATATAATCGACAGAACAACTATATAATGCAGAAATGTGATGAGGTACACACACACACATTTATATACATACGTACATATATTTATACACACACACACACTCCTCATATTTATACACACGTACACTCCTCACATATTTATATACACGCTCACATATTTATCTAAAGACACACACATATTTGTACACATACGCACATATATATATATATCTACATTCACACATACATAATTATCTGTACACACACACATGCACATTTATATAAACGCATACTTATTTGTATACACATCTATATACACACGCTCACATGCTTATCTAAACTCACATTTGTCTATACACCGACACACACACACATATTTATATAAATATATATATATATATATATATATATAGATAGATAGATAGATATATGTATATATATATATACAACACACACACGTATATATATATTTATATATATATGTATCTAGACTCACACATGCTTATTTATCTGTACACATACACACAGGAGTGAGTGCATGTCTGTATATACGCGTAAATATATGTATGTATATATACATACACGTGTGTACATGCACATACCTGCATGGACATAAATGTATATTACACGTGTATACTTAAATCTACAAACATATATATATATATATATATATATATATATATATATATAAATATCGTGTATGTGTGCGTGTGGATATATAAATCTTTTATATACACACACACATTAAACACACACACACATTAAATACACACACACACTAAATACACACACACACACATATATATATATATATAAGCACGAGTTTCCAGTGGTTTATCTTTTCCTCATTTAAAACCTCATTCCTAAATGTAAATATCGGAAACGCACGATTTATCATATAACTAGCGTTATCATAAATACATTAGCCTAAGCATTCTCACTGTTCATGATATTATATTCTGTAGATTACATTATATGGATCGGTGGTTGGAAGAGGCTTGTTAGGTGCCAAGCATTTGCCTATGAGCGAATCGAACACTTGGAACAAATTTTCAGCGCTTATATGTTATATATATATATAGGATATCTATATTTCTAACTGTTGGTCATTTAATGATAAACATTGATTTCCGGCTGAATTAATTAGAGAAATATAAAATATACTGAAGCAAAAACCAAACCAAACCAAATCAAACAGTGTGTTTTACTGTATATATCTGGTTATATTATAACATGACCCTCCCCAAATGTAATAATTGTTTCTACTTTTGGCACAAGGCCAGCAATTTTGGAGGAGGGGAATGTCGATCAAATCGACAGACCCCAGTGTGTGACTGGTACTTTATTTGATCGACCCCGTAAGGATGAAAAGCAAAGTTAACCTCAGCGGGATTTGAACTCAGATCATAAAGGGCCGCAACTCTTTGCTGCAAAGCATGGCGTCCGACCCTCTACCGATACTACCAATCCACCGCACCACAAATGTAATAATGAGAGGACATTGGCTTATTTATATTCATATCGGAATACCTCAAAGTAGAAACTGCACATATTTAGAGAATATGATAAAGTTATTAATAGTAAACTTATCAGAGGATTTCATATCTTCAATATTTATTCCCTTATAGATAGTACTTTAACAGTTGTTGATTTTAAATAATTTTATAGATGAAAAAAAAAAAAAAATAGAATCGTGAACGATAAACATAGATGATTCGAAACAAAACAATTGCTATAATACATTGAGGATCCATTTGTGGTTTCTGAAAGTTATATTTAAATTGGGTTACTGCCTTCGAGTCTTCAGGGACAATCTTTTTCTCTCTCTCATATATATATATAAATATAGGAACAAGTATGACCCCGACGGCAGAACTCAAGCCGTTTCGACGGCTATTTCTGGTCCTATATATATATATATATATATATATATATATATATATATATAGTGAAAAAAAGGTGTGGACGTTAGAAAACGTTCTATACAGATTATATTATTTAAGAATATTTATTAAAATAAGATGTTTTTAAAAAAAAAGGAGCCGCTTGTATATATATATATATATACATATATATATATATATATATATATATATTTATTAAATAACAGATTAAAGTTTAAGCAAAGAATCGCTGCTTTCACCCTTAACGGGATCTTCTGAAACTTGGATTTTAGTCTTCAATTTTATTATTATTACTATATATATATATATATAAAGGATCTTTATAACGTACAAAAATGGTTCTTAAAAATTTATGTTTAACGAAACCTGTTGTCTACGTACTGGATTATCAAAACTCCGTCACAGATAATCACCATTTTGCTAAGGATACATGTCTGAAGTGGTTTTTGATTGCTGAAATTGATTTATCCTCGCGACAGTGAGCGCAACCTCCAAGTATAAGCACCTATAAATATATATATATATATATGTATGTGTGTGTGTGTGCATATC
>OZ024757.1:39078929-39093929 GCA_964016885.1 Eledone cirrhosa | reverse complement strand
TGTGTGTGTGTAACTGTTTCTGATTTGAGCACACTTATACCACCCATGTAGAATTACTGGGCATAACAATGTGTAAAACAAAAGATAGGAAGATAGAACCTAAGAAAAAAAATATAGACACACATAATATACGAAAAAACATCACATACATACATACACACACAATATATATACGAAAAAAACCACACGCACATAATATACAGGAAAAGAAACAAACACACGCAACCAATATATATATGAAAAAAACCACACACATAATATATACGAACCCCCCCCCACACACACACACAATATATACGAAAAAAAACCCACACAAACAATATATGAAAAAAAAACAAAAAACAATATATATATACGAACCCCCCCCCCCCCCCCCCCACACACACACACACAAACGTTTCGACAAATACACACAAAATATACGAAAAGAATATACGGGGAAAAAAACCTACAGAATGTCTAAGTTGTCTTCCGTCTGACTTGTAAACTGCAGAATAAGTTCCAAAGTAACATAGAAGAAGGCAAAGAAAAAGAAGAAGAAGAAGGCAAAGAAGAAGAAGGCAAAGAAGAAGAAGAAGAAAAAGAAGTATCACATTCCCTTCCACTTAAAATACAGAAATAATTAAATATTCAAAATTAGTTTTTCAGAGACTCTGCAGTGCCACATTCATTATAGTTAGATAGTAATTCACAAAGACTTCTGCAACAACAAATGTTAAGTTATAAGCCATATATTATGGAGTAAATACGTGCAGCGTAGTTGTTAGTGGTCATCCTACTGTCGTTAGTTCGAATCCTTGTCTTCTTGATTGCAGTACTTCATTTTATGTTGCTCCACTCCACTTATTTGCCTCTCCCACCCCATAAAAAAAGAATAAAAGTATGTGCATAACGATACCTAAACCGACACTAATCTCTCTCTTTATTTATATATATATATATATATATATATATATATATATATACATATATATATACCCATGTACACATATATATATACCCATGTACACATATATACCCATATATATATATACACACACAAATATGTATACACACACACACACACATATATATGCACACACACATGTACATACACATATACACACACACGCATATATATATACACACACACACACGCATATATATATACACACACACACACACATATATATACACACACACACACACACATATATATACACACATATATACGCACACACACACATATACACACACACACACATATATACACACACACATATATATACACACACATATATATATATATACACTCATACACACGCATATATATATACACACATACACACGCATATATATATACACTCATACACACGCATATATATATACACACATACACACGCATATATATATACACACATACACACGCATATATATATACACACATACACACGCATATATATATACACACACATACACACACATATATATATATATATGTGTGTATATGTATGTATCCCGTTTCCATCTACTAACTTCTATTCGCATGGCATTGGTTCAGTAGAGTCTACAGTAGAAAACACAAGGATGCAGAACAACCATTTAACCACTTAGCCATCTCTCTCTGCCTATTTATATAAATTCTATATTCACGCTTGTGAGAACATCATGTTTAGACGAATGAAGGGATTTCGCTTTATATACCACACACAAATAATACAATATTCTACCCATATGGAATACTGTATTTTTCCTTCAGTATTCAGGATATATGTTAAACTTTGTAGAAACAAAACAAAAAAAAAAATGAAATATATATATAAACAAAAAACAACCCACCAAATAACTATAGTCTTTTTCGTCTCATGTCTTATTCTTGAACGCTTGACATCTCTTGTGGCGAATCAATATCTTCACATAAATTAATTTGCACACTGAAACTTACTCGATCAAGAAAAGATTGAGATCTGTTAATGCATCAATGCCTCATCTTCTTTGCTTAAGCTACATGGTTTCATAGAAAGACATTTTTCTTAAAATATAAAGCATATTCGATTCGATTTCACTAGAAAGCAGACATTTTAGCAGAAAGTTATATATAAAAAAAAAAAAAGAAAATCAATTTTATATCTGCCTTCCTTTACTTGCATGCGGTTTGTTATTTATAATTTTTCAAGGTTATAATAAAACGAAAGGCTTTACACACATAATAAACTTATATGTTTGGGATGCTTAGCCTATTCCTTGAACAATATTTATCGATTTTTAAACGAAGCGGAGAGGGCGTAGTATTTTAAACTCCTTGTACAATAAATATCGATTTTCTAGTTATCTTTAAAATGTCAAAACGCTCAATACTTTCTCTCTTTCCTTTCTCGTGATGAAACGCTTATAAAACCGGATATTCACATATATATTAAGTACTTGATAAGATGCCTCCTAACGTCAATGTTCCTATTAATTTTAACCCAAAGCTATTCTGAGTTACAATGGTAAATTAACTCCCTTGAAAACGGAAGACTAAATACTTAACATGTATATTGATTGAGAATATCTAGTGTAGCGCAAAAAAAAAAAGAAGAAATATTTGTATGTCGACAAAAATAAGTATTACCAGTACATCTTTAAAATAATGTACGACTAAGATTACAAGGCTAGTGTAACAAAGTCTGTATATGGATTGGGGGATTAATGTTAAAATATACTTCTTTGCCCACTTATTCCTCAGAGGGTCGTGGGGGAACAGTATCAAACGCTTCTGCCAGCGGAACCTCTCAGAAGCAAGTATCTCCAACTAATCCGGGTGGTTCCCAAGCGAGCCTAGCCAAGCTCGTGGATGTTAACCAACCATCTTGCTCGGGGTCTACTTTTGGGGCTCCTGTTCGTTGGTTTGCCTGTAAAATTTGTTCAGTGATTCTTTCTTGAGACATTCTAACCACATTACCGTAGAATCGGAATGGTGATCTCTCAATTCGGAGAAGTGGCGACTCCATCTGGAGTAACTCTCAGATCTATCAGCAAGAAGAAGAAGAAGACGTGTCCAAACTTGTGCCTATATATATCGAAGTGTAGACAGCATAAGACCGTAAAAAGGAAAATGATACAACAGCATCATCGAGATAATTCTGTTAGATATGTCTAATACTCATAAAACATTGATCTATCGATCTCAGTTGCACTACTGATATATCAGGGCAAAGTTACGATAATATTTCACATGATATATTCAGATATTATGGATCAAGTTCATAAAAGTGTTCAACATACAGTTTTCATAATTACTTGATCGATAAATAAGTTCCAAAAGTATTGATTATATGAGAAACAAGAGATTCCTCGTGTAATGTATGTAAAAGAAAATGTTTGACATTAACAGTTGGATAAAACACAAATTGGTGTCATAACTAAAAGAATAATTAGCTGCAAAGAGAATGAGATGAGAGAGAGAGATGGTTGTGTGTGTGTGTATGTAGTTGTGTCTCTGCTTTGTGTGTATGTGTTTCAGATATAAAGTTTACATCAGTACCAAATGCAGCAGAGAAAAGATGAATGATTGGAGAAGAAGACCATCTCCAGCGTTAACACATGCTAAGTGATATAAAGCTAAAAGTTGCTTTTAACTTTTCATGGCGTTATATGATCAACATTCTGTTTTGACAATTTTAAGCCTGGTGGAGTCCATTCATATCCCATTCGTAAAACAGGTAGTGTCTTTCTTCTAGAGACAGAGAGAGAGAGAGAGATACCTAGAGACTTACAAAGAGAGAGAGAGAGAGACATACCTAGACTTACAGAGAGAGAGAGACATACCTAGACTTACAGAGAGAGAGAGACATACCTAGACTTACAGAGAGAGAGAGAGAGAGACATACCTAAAGACTTACAGAGAGAGAGAGAGAGAAAGAGAGATATAGATAGATAGAGAGATAGAGAGAGAGAGAGAGAAACAGACATACACACTGGCAGATAGAAAGCGAAACAGACCTGTAGGCAGTGAGAGAGATTTTACCCCATACTAAACTGGTAATTTATTTATTGATCTCCAACAGATGCACGATAAGTTGAACTTGGCGAGATTTGAACGCAGAGCGCAATGAGATGGAATAAATAGCGATGCATTTTTACACCGCCACCCTAAAGACTTTACCCATTCCGTGTTCAAAGATATACAGGGTGATTGAAAAGTAACTCCCTATTGAATGCCGAAAGGTACATCACCATGCTACAAGATGGAATCTGGCCAGTTATCAGTACTTGGGAGAATATTGAATATTTGATGTTGCTTCTGTTGTTCGTGAATGGCTGAATGCCAACTTCCCTGAGGGAGGGATGGGTCATCTTGGTCCGCATGAGTGGTAAACCGCAAGTCCTGACGTAACACCCTGGGACTTGTTTCTTCCTACTCTACTAAACCAGCGACTTTGGAAGATCTTGAAGGGCGAATACGAGAAGTTATGGCTTCTATCCCACAAGAGTTCCTGGGGAAATAAATTGATGCGGTTCCCGGGCGGCTTCAAAAGCTGGTGGCGAATGCTGGTGGCCATATTGAATTTTGAATAAAATCCCATGTGATATGCTGTCTGCCCATATTCATTTCTTGTAAAGACTATAGTTAAGAAATAAATTATATGAATTTTACAATAGGGAGTTACTTTGCAATCACCTTGTATATAAATATTAAATATATAAGTTCTCCAATGTCTATGTAATTTGTTTTACATCTGAATATATTTTAATAGTATCTATTATATTTTAAACCAAATGCAGATATTTGCAACATTCAAGAAACCCAGATAAATCGAGTATTTACAAAATGAAAAGAATTTTCATAATTTAGCTAACACGATTCTAATGAGATGAACTTCAATCCTTTGAAGTCAAAAACAAAATAGAATACGTAAATATCCTTTTGAAGTAAAATATATCAAGGTTGTTTTCCGCTCGTGTTCACGAACCCACATTAAGAAATCGTATAATATATTTGTTTTCTTCGATATATATGTATACATCTACTTATTGCTTAAGTTGTTCATGGCATTTCCTTAAAGTTGAATTACTTTGCCGTTTGATCTTTGGAAAGCAGTTAAATAGAGCGATCTCATGATATGTTATATGAATTATAGGGAAAGGTGCAAAGTTGACGCAAACTATATATCGATCCGTAGTGTTCTCTTCTCTGGCAATGCTTTTAAAAACGAATTGCCCTTGACGTATAAAGGTCACAGATAGTGAACATCTTGTAATTGTTTAATAAATAACTTGTTAGAATTTCTACAATTACTTTATTGATCAGAAGGTACATCAGCTAAACTTAAAGGGCTTTTAATACATAGCAAAGGTCACTGACTGGTTATAGTAAATGTCATAAAAACGGTAAAGCGAAGAGTTGTTGATATCGAGGGAGAAATTGCGTTTATCTCTAACGAAATACTTATTTTTAAGATCACGAATTGAATATATGTTAAAGCGTACCTGCTTATTTTTCATAAAAGAATTTGTTACATCAGTTATACTCCGATGTAAAAACAGTGCAGATAGGTTAAATATATTTACTTTCTGGCATTTCACAAAAGTAATATTGTTTTGAATATTTTATTATATATAACTAAAAAAGTATAAACTCTTTTCATATCATATACATATATATATATATATATATAACCAACTACACATACATACATGGTGGCTGCCAACTCGTTTTCGAGTATGGCCACTACTTTATATCCATGTAGGAGAACCCCAACCGATGCGCTGAACGAGTGTGACTTTTTAATCCAGCCAGCAACTTGAAAACTCTGGTACCAACACTACACTTGTGACAATTATTGACACATAGTGCTGGGCCCATGGTACCATGTGACGACAAGTGCAGACAGATCTCCAGATATAAAGCAATGCCCGTGTCGTGAAGCTTTTATAGTGAGCAAAGGCACTGCACAAAGCCAGTCCCACTCTCTTAACCAAAATGATATTTACCAAAAAGAAGAACAAGTCAACATCATTGGATACCATCAGGGTTGCAGGTGTTATATCAGAGTTTTCCTTCTCCTAGAATTCTGCCTTGACAACGGCTAAGGAGTCATCTCTCCCGGTGATTTTGGATGGCCATTGACTCTTAAGAGCTCCTTTGCCCTTTGACAGGTTTTGTTTTTAGTCCTGCAGGATGTCCAAAGCCACCCTCCTCACCAAGAAACCTTGGTGGGGTTGCCAGTTTAATCGCCAACGACCCGACCATTGGATACATGTTACCAGTAGCACCAACTGATGACCTGACATACATACATACATATAAATATATATATATATATATATATATATATATATATACAACCAACTACACAGACATACATACATATATATATATATATATATATATACAACCAACTACACAGACATACATATATATATATATATATATATATATATATATATATTTTTTTTAAGCCATAATCAATTGCTTTCTCCTATGCAGAATGTAATAAGCCATTCGCGATAATTTTTTTTTTACTGTCTGAATTCTTATTTGTTAAAATATATATTATCGCTATTTCCACTGTCATTTCGTTATTTTTTATTATGCTGTTTTGTACATTATTACTTTATGTCTTTTTACATGGCAAAACATTTCTTTCTGTATTTGTTTCATCTATCACTCTATATTTAAACAAAAATAAATATGTTAGGAAATAAAAGAGAATATCTAAGCGTATTGTTACACGACTAATAATTCAAAGATAATATATAAACGGTTATTTGGATTTTTCTACAATGTTTTTAGACTTCTATAACTAAGGTTATACTACAGTGCAACATATTATAGATGTTTCATGGTAACTGGTTTTCGATTTCTCTCTTGACGTGTCAACCGCCATTATAGTTGACCTTCCTTTGTACTCATTCAGATAATTCAGACGTCCATAATATATATAACTGTAACAAGTATATTGTGTCCCATTGTCTCTATCTCACCATCTGAAATGTACGGTTGAGATATTTGTGAGTTACATTTCTGCACACTCACACTCACCTGTACACCCCCATATATATATATATATACACACACACCCACATATATAAAGAAAGAGTGAGAGGGGGGATCATTAGTACCATTTTATGAGAGAAAACGTTACTCATCTAGTAGGTGTATTTTGTGTCTATACTATGATAGGATCAAGCAGAGCTAATATATAATATATATAATTGTTTCTACTTTTGGCACAAGGCCAGCAATTATTCCAGTGCATTACTGGTACTTTATTTTATCGATCCCGTAAGGATGAAAGGCAAAGTTAACCTAGGCGGGATTTGAACTCAGAATGGCAAGGGCCGTAACTCTATGCATCAAAGCATGGTGTCCAACCCTCTACCGATACATAATACATACAATGATCTTATAGACCAAAAATAAAAGTTCAATGTATTGAACCTTTAATTTTGGTTTTTAAGCACATTGTACACACACACATATATATATATATATATATATGTGTGTGTGTACAATGTGCTTAAAAACCAAAATTAAAGGTTCAATACATTAGAGAGAGAGAGAGAGAGAGAGAGAGACGGAGAGAGAAACAGTGAAAGAGAGAGACAGGCAGCTGTATATGTGTGTGTGTATATATATATATATATATACATATATATAACAAAGAATGTGTGGTAAGATACCAGGGGGTCCATAACGCACCAGAGCACTCTGGGTAGTAGAGTGGGTAATATGAAAAGAGTCAGGACACCGACGGCTGAGCTCTGGCCGCTTCGACAGCTAGATCCGAACAGATCTAGCTGTCGAAGCGGTCGGAGCTCAGCCGTCGGTGTCCTGACTCTTTTCATATATACATATAAAGATATATAAATATGATCTCCAATCCATAATTATACTGTAAACATTGAACATATGTTATAGGACAAGAAATAAGGAAATACACATTTCAATTAATCATTAAAGAACTAGAAATCAATTACGATAATTATTAGGTATTTAATTTGAATGATATTATTTCAACACATCTTACCGAGGTTCACTTTGACTTTCATCCAAGACGAAAATGAAGTAAGTACCCTTCAAGTACTGGGATCGATTAATCCACTATCTCTTTCTCACTTATCTCTCAATCTTTCTACCCTTCGCTGGAAGAAATCTGCTGTTTTCTGTCCTGGAGGGGAGATGGGCTCCACCAGGTTTAAAAATAACCGAAAAATGCCGTATACCACTAAACCACTCCGGCGACTTTCTCATGAGTTACGGTAAATTGCTTATATAACATTAAGTTGGACATTTAATAGGAATCCTTTGAAATGGGTGTGCTTATTTCGCAGAACTAAGGACGTACTAAGCTGACAAGTATCGACAGGTCGAAATCTCAACTATCAGCTAACTTTTTCTTGCATCAAAATTACAACCATCTTCCGATTCTTGACAAATTTTATGAGATTATAATCTCTACTTCTTTCCAACACACACACATATATATATATATATATATATATATATATATATATATATATATACGTATGTGTGTGTGTGTAACTGAACATATATAGAGAATGCCTTTCCTTTCTATTTTTATTAATTTTCTAGAGTAACAAACCAAACCCCCAAAAAAAAAGGTAACTTTCGTAAGAATCTATAAATCTACAAAAATGACATCGAATTATTTCTGTATGATGCAATAAAATTATTTCCATGACTAGAATCCATAAAACAGTTTCTTTCATCGCCAGAATTATACTTTTATGCAGGATATTTATTTCCCATTTCAATAGTTCTAATGCCAATGTGCAATCTACGCAAATATTTTAACAGTCATACATAGGCGTGTAACGTCATTTCTATGAAGTCTTTTCACAGTTTCTCCAATCTAATTTCCCTCTTTTTTTCCTTGAAATACTAACATTATTTTTACTGAATATACAATGAAGGGTGATGGATTAGCAGAATCTGTAAAAAGACAGACATAATCACTGTGCGATATTTAATTAGGCTGCAAATGTCTACTTGGTGACGGCTTATTTCAAGTTAACCAACAAAACTTAATATGCAATTCTATTGTTTTAGTCAAATCTCAGCAAAACCGGTGAGAGTTTCTTTGACAAAGTTGGAAGTAAACTATCTTTAAAGCTTTGGCAGAGAAACCAGAGAACCACTAACAGCGTGCTGAAGCTACAATCACAAAGGTGATTGCGTGGCTCTGATGAACGCCAACCAGCGTGAACAGACTGTCAGCTTCTCTCCCTTCTTTTGCCGAAAAGAAGTGACATAGTAACTACTTTAAAACTGATAGCATTTGGTCTTCTAAATGTGTTTCATTAAACATACGATATATTGCCAAATATACTATACATATATACTATTTATATATATATATATATATATAGAGAGAGAGAGAGAGAGAGAGAGATAGCGAGATAGAGAGAAAGAGTGAGAGTGAGAAAGAGAGAGAGAGAGAATAAAGTTAGTTCTACATACAATAAGAATGGGACTGGTACACAACGTACAACGTGGAAAATACTAGTCTATTAAATAACAGCCAATACACACCCACATGCCAAAAATGGTATTTTTCTGTCTCTCGCTCATATATATATATATATATTTTTTTTTTGTGTGTGTATATACATACATATCGTTGTTGTGGTATATGTATACCCATTGCCTTCGGTCGTTTATCTTGATGGCACAATTTTTAACTGTTGTGTTTATTTACTCTGGTCGATAACGTATTCATTTTTCGCTCCATTGAGTGCTTTGTGATTGCATCACGACTCAAATAATACCTACTGTACATATCTATCTATCTATGTATCCAATTGTATTTGTCCCCATCTTTTGCGCCCTTGTGGCAAATAAAGAAATATATCTATCCACACACACACACACACATATATATATATATATATTCAATTTGTTTGAAATTATGCAAACAACCTCTTTTTTAAAGCCATGTCAGTAGAATGAGCCCCTCATTCTTGCTCTTCTGTTGGCATGTAAACAGAATTACAGACAGATATTTCTGGGTATTACACTTCATCAGTACAGTTCACTATTATTATTAATATTCGAAAACCTCAGATTACATATATATATATATATATATATATATATACTTGTCCATATCTTGCTGATGTTAACCTTGCCTTTCGCCCTTCGGCGTTTGTTAAGATAAAGTATGAATTAAGTATTTGAGGGTATTGGGTTTATGTATATGACTAAATACCCGTCAAACTTGCTGACCTTGAGCCTAAATTAGAATCATTTGGAACTCCACCAAATCTACACACAGAGAGTAAGAAACCAGCAGAAACAACAAAAGGAATCCTAAAAAACAAAAAAAAGGAATTATGCTAAACTGATTTAGAATAAAGCCAAAGAAATATCCACGTTCTCCCCTCTCGAAATAAAAGTAGAAAAAACTGCTGCACACATCAAAACCACGAAGGTGCATCTGCTGTTGCAGGAGAAACTCTCATAAAATCGCTGAAAGGAAGATCGTAATAATAAAAGTAAAACTCCATAGCAGTAGACGCTATAATAATATTTTGGTGAAGTTAACTGACAGTTAATGATAAATCGATAAAATAAAAGACATTTGGTTATAGAAGTGTGGCTAAATATATTCACTCTCGCCTGATCTAAGAAGAATGTTGATGGCCATATAGAACCTCCAAATCAATCACATAGTGTAAAAGTAATATTTAAATATTATTATAGGTTGGCATATGTCTAGATACTATATGCCTATGCTGCAATTTTAGAAAGCTTATAGCAGTCACGAAGAATGAAGAATGAATCTGTGACTGCCATTAGGCTTCGAATTCCTGGGAGGAATGGTGCTTAACAAGTTAAACTAACTTGTCACGCTACTCGCTATTCATTCACTAAAATTCTATATATCTTAGTCATCTTACTTCTTTCAGTAATGGTTAAACTATTATACTACTCTCGAAAGTGGTCTAGTAAAAACCTCAAAGCATATCCATTATGTATATTGTACTGTCATGGATCTAACTTTGTCTCCTCCGCATTTTATTTTCTATTAGCATAAATTAATTTAAATTGTGATTTCCCCCTCCTCTGTCCAATCTACTGAAGACAAGATAATGCACTAAGCATTAGCAATCTACATAACCATTGGATTTTTCTCAAATATCCTAGCTACTCTCATGAGTAAAGAAAAATCGCGGATTTTCTCAATTTTCTCCTACATATACCTCTTACTATGTAGTTGTTCTACAGCTCACACCTATGCAGGTTTAGCTGGCCTCCTCCAAGGTATATCTCGTTGGAGGTGTCTTGGGTGATTTAATGATAGGGACCCCAGTCCTATCATCTCATTTCTACAACTGAGTAAACTGCAGCAACGTGAAATAAAGTGTCTTGCTCAAGGAAACAGCACACCACTCGGTCCGAGAATTGAACTCACAACCTTTCGATTGCAAGCCCAATGCTCTAACCACTAAGCCATGCTCCTTCACCTCTCACTATATTTCAGATATAATCTGTTATCCGTTTTAACACTATCAGTTGTCAAATAGGAATATTTAGAAAGGCCTACTATTGCCGTCGGCATATTTCACTAGGTACAAATATCTGTGAAATGTTGTAGTTTTAAGCTAAATATCTTCCTTTATTCCATCCTCACATCCTACTGAGAGATTCTAAATAATATCATGCTTGTGGCACTTCCACATCTCACAGTTATTATATGTGTGTGCGCGCGTGTGCGCGCGCGTGCGTGCGTGCGTGCGTGCGTGTGTGCGTGTGCGTGTGTGCGCGCGTGTGTGCGTGTGCGTGTAAAAGGTAAACAGAAATAACAACACAATCGGTACAGTCTATGGAAGGAATATATTAGGTTAACGATTGAAATAGCAGGAAGAGGGTCTTAACGTTTCGGAGGTTAGTCCTTCATCAGAAGAAATAATGAAAAATAAGAACGATTGAAGGGACGGGCGGGGTAAAATTGGAAAAAATGTCTTTAGATAAAAATAACAGGTCCATCATGCTGACATCTCTTGGAAAACTATATACATATATCCAGTTCCTTGTCATGAACTTGAGAATAACCACGCAATGGCATACAAGAAACTAATAGTTTATGGTCAAATTAGAAGCCAGCACATCTATACTATCTTCTATGCGCTACACAGTCTTCTCACTACGGTATTAAATAGTCATTATCACGTTCGTCAAAACTAAACACTAAACGCGCACGTGTAATCATTTGTATGTGTGTGTGTTGTATATGTGTATATGTCTGTGTGTGCACGTGTGTGAAAAGACACAGTTTAAAATGGGTTTATTTTTTGATTGTTTTCTTCCACATTTCACCTAGTTTCCAGATTACCTTCAGTTGTTACATTGTAGAACAGGTTAAATAAATTAACTTTGAAATATTTTTAGACAGTGTTATCAAATATTTCAATTCCATAAATGTTAGAATAACCTCCTGATTAGTCTAGCTAGAATTGGGTCTAATATATTGAAAGGGCGTCAAATTTTCTTGTAATGTTTCCGTTAAATTATTGAATATATTTTCTTGAACACTTCTCATTGTTTTATATTTTTATTTAACCAACCCCCTCACCACCACCACTGCTGCTGCCACATTAAATAAACAATGTTTATATATATATATATATATATATATATGTGTATATAAATGTATGCGTACATATATATATATATATATATGTGTGTATATAAATGTATGCGTACATATATATGTATATATATATGTATATAAATGTATGTGTATATATATATATATATATGTGTATATATATATATATATATATATATATAAATGTATGTGTATAAATATATATGTTTATAAATGTATGTGTATATATATATATATATATATATATGTTTATAAATGTATGTGTATATATATATATATATATATATATATAAATATATATATATAAATGTGTATATATATATATATATATATATAGGATTTTTTTCCCATGACGAGGAAGTCTTGGTTTTATTTTAATCTTTGTTTAAAACTATTTCTTTTGTTATGTTCTAAAAAATTAGTGTTTCCTTTCCTTTGTTACCATTATCTTAATTTACCAAGCTGATGTTTAAATTAAAATTCTCACCTCTTCTATTTTCAGCAAATACTAATCACTCATTAATTCCACACCATTTCAAAGCTTTTCTGTTAATCTTCCGTATTACTTCAGTTCCTTATTGCTTTTGGCCATAAGTGTCGACATCGTTTTTAAACCTTTATTTTAAAATATATATTTCATTGTGTTTGACATATTTAAGCCTATTTTCGAACACAAATAAACCCTGTAAAAGGGGAAGGGTTCTTCAACCGCCTAATTTACTTTACAAAATATACGGGGAATTTTATTTTTTAATTCTTTTAACATCATTAACCTATTTTATATATCCTACTCTATTTAGTTGCGGAACTTTATGTTGTGAGTTCAAATGCCGTTCTGGTAAAATTTAATTTTATTCTTACAGGGCCGATATATATATATATATATATATATATAACCTTTCTGTTGAGAGCATAATTCGTTTTGTGATATTTTGCATTTTTGCAATAATATACACATACTGAATTTCATCCGCCAAAAATAAGGGTTGCCTCCCTTGTCGAGCCCCACGTGGGTATCGGTAACGGTCATTCCTTGCCTGGCACTTGAACTAAAACCTGTTGAGAAAGTGACTTCCTTATTCAATCATCTTACCAGAAGCCTAACATTATTTGTCTAAGTTCAAATCCCGCCGAGGTTGACATTGCTTTCATCCTTACGGGGTCGATAAAATAAAGTACCAGTAATGCACTGGTTAATTGCTGGCCTTGTGCCTAAAGAGGAAACAATTATTTGTCTAAGCGGACAGTACTTGATTTAGGAGTCGCAGAAAACCAAATGCTGGATTTTACCAACCATCCAGGGGTCCGGGTAAATTTTTTCAATCACATTTTTTTATTTGTTTGACGCGAATTACTTGGTCGTTTCTATGGCTTTACAACCATCGTCTCAGTGTGTTTGGCCTTTAACGTATGTTGTAGCTCTAGTTCGTCAGAATTATTGAGCGCTTGCCACACATCTCGGAAGTTGTTTTTCGCTAATTCCAAAGCCGAAATACGGTTCTCGCTATTTTATTTAGAGAGAGAGAGAGAGAGAGAATAAGAATTGTGGCTTTTTAAAACTGTCACCTTGACTTTGATCAGGCGATCGGATGCCGAGGCTTCATCGACACTTCTTCAGATATGCAAATTGTTGACATATAATAAAATCAAGTACCTACTTTACCTAATGTATTGAGTACCTTAATTTAAATATGGAGCTTCCCTCACAGCTTTGGTCCATTCTAATACATATATTTATATACACATACAAAGAGAGATAGATAGATATATAGCTAGTTAGAGAGAGGGAGAGAGCGAGGGGAGAAAGATATGGAGAGGGAGAGACAGGGGGATGGAGAGGGAGAGACAGAGGGATCGAGAGGGAAATGGAGAGAGAGGGGGAGACAGGGAGAGAGGGAGAGAATCTGCAGCGTTGAGATTGGGGAGACCACTAATCATGGGAGTACTCAATCCATGGAGAGATGCAGAGTGGGTAAAGAGTGGGAAAAACTTGCGTCACTTTGGGGATTTTACCCCTCTCTCTCTTTATATATATACTATATGTGTGTGTGAGTGTATATATCTGAATGTGTGTATGTCAGTGTGTGAGTGTGTATATTTCAGTGTGTGTATCTATGTGTGAGTGTGTGAGTGTGTGTATCTCCATGTGTGTGTGGGTGTGTAAGTATGTATGTGTGTCTGTGAGTGTGTGTGTGTGGGGGGGGGGGGGGGTGCGTATGTGTGTGTCTGAGTGCGTGTGTGTGAGGGTGTATGTGTGTATGTAATTGAGAATTAAGATTGAGAATCGGTGGACATACATGAAAAGTTACAATTAGTAGAACATAACTGAAATAAAAACAATCATTGTTTTTATTGTTCAACATCCAATGAATGCCACCTACAAACACATATAGCAACACTA
>OZ024757.1:39068929-39076429 GCA_964016885.1 Eledone cirrhosa | reverse complement strand
CCCACACCCACATATGCAAAAACTTACATGCATTTTCATATACGTGTATTCTACAGCTGTTTTTATTATATTTTTAATTATTTGTTTAAAATGGTTTCTTCATCAAGCTCATTGATATTACAACATCAAAACAATATTTATGCATAGAAAATACTTTATACATACATGCAATTAATATATATTGTATTTTGTTAGGTCCTTTTATGTTGGAAGATCAAATCATAGTCTGATCGATTATATTTCTACTTTCATCGTTTTGTGTTCGATAATATAAGTATAATTTAAGTACCATGGATCGATAAAATCGAGACTGTACACTCCCTTAGGGCGTGGTTTTCTGCTTTTGTAAGGCATTTAGAAATCAATGATATTTGTACAATGCATACACAAATATACATACATACATGTATGTATATATATATATATATATATATATATACATACACACCCATATACATATATATACACACGTATATAAACAAATAAATCCATATATATATATACAAATATATACGCACATAAACATATGTATATATATACATATATATATATATATATACATATAAGCATACGCTTGTGCATGTATATGCACATAGACATTATAAATAATTGTATATGCATACATATATGCACGTGATATCTACTGATCTTGGGATATAATGATATTCGGGAGACATGTATGAAAATTGGAGTTGCATTCATTGATGTAGCGGCGTACGTTTAGACGGGCACCACAAATGCGTCAGTCGCTGTCAGGATTCAAACATGTGAGTTGGTGTACAACTTACTCGTCGCATTTCCATTCCACCCGTTATCGTACACAAGCAACCCGAGTTCTCGAATACCGTGAAATCTGGAGATGAGACGAGGGTGTAGGGCGCTACACAAACCCTAAATAAATCCTTACATCCGAGGTCACTTAGACCTCACCACTAACACTATTCCATAAGCACGTCAGAAACGGAATAGAACCTGCAATATGTTGTCAGTTTTCTTCGACTACCAGGGTGTTGGGAACCATAAATACCCAACAGAAGGACAAAGCGCTAGAAAGGAGTGTCAGGAAATATACTGATATGTTTGTAATATAGTTCGGTATAAGTGTCCAAATAGATGTAACTTAGATCTGTATTTCTTGAGAAGGAATCCTTGGTTATAA
Source organism: Eledone cirrhosa (assembly GCA_964016885.1). Lineage (NCBI taxonomy): Eukaryota > Metazoa > Mollusca > Cephalopoda > Octopoda > Eledonidae > Eledone > Eledone cirrhosa. The sequence continues at coordinate 39,075,270 of OZ024757.1, read as the reverse complement.
AACCCAGATGGCTTACACAGAAACCTTGATTAACACAAACTAATATCATATTCTTTTACTCAAAATGGGAATACTTCATGCTTGAAATAGCAGCTAAATACACCTCAAATCGAATCAGAACCTCTTCAGCATAAACAAATATATATGATAGTGAGATTTAGAGCCTGTTTATAAAAACCAGATGGCCATCTCCCTAATGTGTTTCCACACAAATTTACTCCGAAAGAGCTGACCTAGGATTAAATAACAACAGCAGCAACAACAACCACCACCACCACAACAACCTCATTAAGTAAAGAATGCTTAAAGAAAACAGATATTTCTCTATAGTCATAGAATTCTAGCAACGTTAACAGGAATTATTTAGCAAATAAATCAATATGCAGGTCTTTTATGCGATGCTTTATCGCACACATACGATGACCACATTTGTAAACTAGTTCACATTTTGTTCCGATGCTCAGCTAATTTCAGTAAAACACTATTTAACATCCATCAACTTTGGTGCTATTAAACATATCATATGCTAACCTCGGCTATGAAACTCAAACAATTTCTGGAAACCGTTAGACAGCTATTGCCTTTTGTAACCGATTCACCTACATACTCTCTCCCTATTATATATATATATATATATATATATCTTTCATATTTTTCTTCCACCACCACACACGCACACACGCATATATATATATAGGAAAAGTTTCAGGGCCTCGACCGCAGAGCTCAAGCCGTTTCGACGGCTATTTCTGAACTCAAGAAATAGCCGTCGTCGAAACGGCTCGAGTTCTGCCGTCGGGGTCCTGAACCTTTTCCTATTACCAACTCCACTACCCAAAGTATCGAGTACTCTGGTGCGTTATGGTCCACCTGGTGCCTTACCACACTTCCTTCGTTATATATATATATATATATATATATATATATATATATACATATGTATATATATACGAGTAATTTTCAATCGACACACTGAATAGGAAAGAAGTATTAATAATCGTAGAAGCTGTAGTATTAGTAGTTGTGGTAGTGTGGGTGTAAGGCAGGTGGTCCTTTTGTTGACACATAGCAGAGGTTCTGTGCTACAGGTCAATACGTACGCACATATCGGCAGAGGGTCGGACGCCATGCTTTGACGCATAGAGTTACGGCCCTTGCCATTCTGAATTCAAATCCCACCGTGGTTAACTTTGCCTTTCTTCCTTACGAGGGTCGATAAAATAAAGTACCAGTAATGTACTGGCTAATTGCTGGCCTTGTGTCAAACGTAGAAATAATTAATTAATTATTTAATAATGATTTCTAGTCTTGGCACAAGGTCCGTAATTAGGGGGAGGGGAAAGTCGATTAAATCGACCCCAGCGCGTTACTGTTACTTTATTTTATCGACCCCGTAAGGATGAAAGGCAAGCTAATATCGGAGGTATTTGAACTCAGGACGTAAAGGGCCATAACTATATACACCAAAGCATGGTGTCTGACGCTCTACCGATACTGCCAATCCTCTACCGTAATTAATCATTTAATAATGATTTCTAGTATAGGCACGAGATCAGTAATTTGGGGAAGGGGGGGGGGGGGAGAAAGTCGATTAAATCGACCCCAGTGTATTACTGTTACTTTATTTTATCGACCCCATAAGGATGAAAGGCAAAGTTAACCTCGACAGGATTTGAACACAATTCATAAACGGCCGTAACTCTATTCTACAAAGCATGCTATCCGCCCCTCTACCGATACTGCCAAATGAAATGGCTTTTGCAGAACTAGACGTGTGTGTGTAGATGGAAAGGCAACAGAGAGAATGAATGATTTAAAGGAAGGAGGTAAAAGAGACATAAAAACTACATCGAATACTATGAGATCACGAGAATAAAGTAGCATGTTGTAAAGGTGATAATAATTAACGAAGTTAAGCCGGTTGTTAAAACGAAATGTATGCAAGTCAGTGTAAATAATGAAGTTTGTTAAATTAGTAACAATATTGAAGTTTGGAAGTTAGAATGGAAAACGGAACATAGATTGAAAGAGAGGAAAGTGTGAAGGAAACAGTCACGTAGCTTGCAAAGAATAAAAATAAGAAAATGTAGTTTTAAAATATATTGGGTTGTCAAGTATGACATTTGTAGAACTTTGTGGAGAGAAAACGAATCTCTACAAATATCATTGTAGTTGAAAAATACAACATACGGTGTTGTAGAAATAAAAAGTAATTGTTATAAAAATAATAATATATTACACTCATTATTATTGTCATGTTAAACTAGAAAGGTGTCTGTTAGATATAGTAATGTTAAACCTAACAGAAAAACAAGTTAAAATATATATTTTTAACATAATTACCTTCAAATTAATCTCTATACTGTAGGTGTCGTTAACAGTTGACCGGTGTAGAAAGACAATAGTACCCAATACAAAAGTTGACTCCAAACACAAAAGAGTCCACTTTTATGAATTAGGTAAAATACGGATTAAATTTTTAAATGGTAAGTTAAGAAATATCGATTCTTGTAAATATATAAATAATGTATTTTCAACGATGGTGAGGAGCAACCGGCATTAGTAGGAATAAAATCATATCGTATAACATTTAACAAATTTGATATATATTAATATATATCAACTATAATATATATTAATATTTAATACATAATGTTAGACGATAGGTTAGGAAATAAATGTAAACATTTTAAACAGGTTTGTTAACGTATTTCTAATCTAGTATTTCGAAAGGTATATATTAAATTGATTAATTATTTCCTGACTAAGATGGAAAACTTAATATATGGTTAATATATAGATTACTATAACAGAAGCCCGCCGAACGTTAGATTCCAGAGTCGGGCCATATCGATACTGACCGAGCCTTGAGCTGATCGATTGCAAAACGCCCGTCACACCTCAATAAATGTAATGAAGATCTAACACCTCGTCCTTATTATTATTATTATCTGAGTTCAAATCCCGCCGAGGTTAACTTTGCCTTTCATCCTTATGGGGTCGATAAAATAAAGTAGCAGTAATGTACTGGGATAAGTGCTGGCCTTGTGCCAAAAAGTAGAAATAATTATACATTTATATATATATATGTGCATGTTTTAGTTATATGGAGTAGTTATATTTTGTGTTCACTTTCTAAATATATATATATATATATATATATATATATTAACCACATCCGTTACTCGTAAACAAGTGTAATTTGGTACTAGGCACCATTCTTTCCTCAAATGGTTTTAGTTCTCCATGCAAGGTTGTGCAGCTATGAACAATCCGATACACCTCACGTCTTTCATTCAGTGTGACATCTGAGATGTTACTACTGGGAGGAGTGAGAAAGAGAAAACTGCCACAGCACCGAGATATAACATTTTAAAGAGAGCTCGAATAAAACAAGTTGCAGAGGAAAGGTGACCTCGATGGGATTTGAACTCAGAACGTAGAGACCCGACTGAAATATCCAATGCTACCAAAATCGAACACTGGCTATTCATATATTTTCATTTATATTTGATAAATGCACTTTGATCACAGAAGCAAGCTACTAATGAGAAACTCTAGAAAGCGTGGCTGATGAAATAGATTTTTCATTGATGGCGATATTATTATCAGCAAAGGTCAAAGCTATTGAATTAATTTATGGCATTTAAACTGACGACAGATGAGACATCGTTATGAGAACTATAAAGTCATATAATACAGCCTTGTTATTCGTTATGTCTACTATATTTAACACTCAAATGGTCAATTAGGCTAGTTATGTGTATGTTACACAGATTTGAACATGAATTGCTTGATACTAGGATCAGTAGTTTGGTATCTTAGTAATATTCACACATGAGGAATTACACAAGATGACATATTTCAAAACAAAATTAGCTCGTCTCTGAACATAGTTTATGTATAATTTCTGACGAGTAGATTACAGTTCCGTATTGATTTGCTTATATTTTCCGGGGCTACTCGGAAGGCTGGTTGCCCCCATTCAATATTTGGGCTTCTTTAAACCTGTTGTACTATGGTTTTATTTGGATTACATTCACGGCACTCTCACCCACTTCGTATCTCGAAGAGTTTGGCAAAACGTGATGCCCGATCGCAAGTTACACATTCTATGATCATGGTCAAAAGGAAAGTGAATCGAGTAGGCAGAACAGAATCTCAAACGCTCGCTGCTGCCTATATATATATAGCCTATATATATATATTGGCAACATGACCCTCCCAAAGTATAACATTATATATATATATATATATATATATATATTGTTATACTTTGGGAGGGTCATGTTGCCAATAAGATACACACGCACCAGTTGCTTTACTTCAATTTATTATAAATAACATTTATAAATTTAGGAATTTATAAATTTCCGGTTGGTTGGTTGGTTCCACAACCAGACGATTGTTCATATATTGTCAAAGTTCTTTCGTCACACATGTGACCTCTTCAAACAAATTCAGAAACGATATATATATATATATATATATATATACATTCTCTCTCTGTATATGTGTATATATATATATATATATATATATATATATATATATATATATATAGGTGGGGAGTTATACATTTATATATGTACATTTGCCCTAGTTTGAATATTATTCAGATTTCACTCAAAATGACTTTTTTTCCGTTGAAGTGTAAAACGAAGACTAAAACTCAAATCCAGTGATGGAAGTTATAATAAGGATGCAGAATTATATGTGGTGAAAAATGTCGGAAGAAGAAGTAGAAGCAGAGAAAGAAAAAGACAATGAAGAAGGATAAGAAGAATAATAAGAATAAGAAGAAAGAAGATTAAGAAGACGACGAAGAAAAAGAAGACAAGGAAGAAGACGATGAAGAAGAAGAAAAGAAAATGACTACTATAGAGAAAAATCTACTTTGATTGATTCCTTCTAGGTGGCCTCAGAGAAAAATATAGTAACATGGTTTGGAATGAATTTCCTACACCCACACACGAAGTTTACTTTCAATCAAACGCCATCTGCAACGTTAAGTAACGTGACCTCGTCTTAAGCACGTTTCTCAAATCTCATAACAATCAGTTAACCCCCACCATCACCTTCTCCACGGTAAATCAAAAGAGTGGAGCCTATAGTGGAGCCTATTTATTCGTCTTATTATTTCCGCTGTTATCGGTGGATTGGCAGTATCGGTAGAGGGTCGGACGCCATGCTTTCCGACATAGTTACGTTCCTTTACAGTCTGAGTTCAAATCCTGCCGAGGTTAACTTTACCTTTCATCCTTACGGGGTCGATAGAATAAAGTACCAGTAATGCACTGGGTAATTGCTGGCCTTGTGCCAAATGTAGAAACAAATATTTTCCTGTTATTAATGTAGACTGCGGCCAGGCTGGGGCATCACCACGTCTACGTCAATCATTTTTGCGAACGCCACGCACAACGCCAATCACACACACACACACACACACACACGTAAATATATACATACACATATATATATACATACGTACACATACATATATATATACATACGTACATATATACATACATACGTACACATACATATATATATACATACGTACATATATACATACATACGTACACATATATACATATATACACCCAAACATAGATTCATACAAAGTGACAAATGTAAATACACATACACTCACAGTTTCATACATATTGACGTATATATACACATACTTTCAGACATACTGACATATATACATACATACATACACACGCACACACACATATATATATGCAGAGGTTATATTTAATTTGTTGGGATTCAACTAGCTTAAACATTTTTATAACTGATATAAAGCACTCAACAAGTTAGTGGAGTAAATATAATATATTATTAAATGGAAACTATATTTATAAAACCATAATTATTTTATTATATATATTTCAAGGGCGATCAAGGTAATTTATGGTGCGCTTTCATCAGATAAAATACATATTTGTTTTATAAATAAATATTGACATACCCGGAAAAAAGACAACCTCAACGGTTGAAATTCGCTGGAATTCGAATTTCAACCGTTGAGGATGTCTTTTTTCCGGGTATGTCAATATTTATTTATTTATAAAACAAATCTGTATTTTATCTGATGAAAGCGCACCATAAATTACCTTGATCGCTCTTGAAATATATATAATAAAATAAATATGGTTTTATAAATATAGTCTCCATTTAATAATATATTGTATATATATATATATATCTTACATGCTATACATTTATAAAACATAGCTGTTGTTTTGTCTACAACGATGTACATGTACATTTCGTCTTTTACCGCTGTTAGTCATTATTTCTGGGATTGCAAATGTTGTTGTTGCTATATATAG
>OZ024757.1:39041429-39058929 GCA_964016885.1 Eledone cirrhosa | reverse complement strand
GGCGAACTATTGACCTTTCGTCTTATTGTCAAAATATTTCAATTAGTTCGACCATCCGCCCAGCAATCCGTGGAAAATAAACCTTTTCAATGAAATGTATTTCAGGCTATCTTTTGTTTTCATCAACTTGTATATTATGTCTTATTAATGGCGGCAGACTTTCTAGAGATTTTTTCATTTATTGTGATAAAATATTTACTATTTTCAGAAGATTGCTAGAACCATCACTATCATCACCGCCATCATCATTATCCTATTTTGAAGCTGAACTCATTTGCAGCTAAGAAATGAATCACTTTCCTTGAAATAGCAATAGTAAAATATAGAAACCGAAACGAAAACAAAATGGAGCATTTCACATTTCACTTCCATACGAAGTCATTTTCTCGTTCCATAATAATATCCTAAAGTGCATTCATCAATAGAGTGACCTGGCAATGTAGTAGGTGAAAATAATTATCAATCTTTTCTGTAATTTAGTGTAAATAGACGTTTGCTTTTAATAGGTATTCCTGACAGTTTTTCCAACTCATATATATTACGAAGTCGTAGTTTCGACCTTTCAAATTTTTGCCTTTCCTTGCTTCATTTCACTAAATTCTATTATATGACCATTCAAAGCATTCAAATGTATTACTAAGTCATTTGGATTATTTTCGGCATCTTTCTTTCTGTTATAATTCTCTTGTTTTTAAGATTGATGTTGAAATCCAATGTCTCCTTGTATGATAGTAACTACGAATAGCCGCAAATATATTGAGATATTGACGTAATTTAACTCTATACCATTTACGTGGTTTTGTCTTTGCGTGCTATTGTTCTCCACGCTCCACATATGACTTATTATCTTCGTTTTTTCGTTCATTGCCAGAGAACGTCTCTATGCACCACCTAAGAGAACATTAGTCTACGACCTCTTTTATACCATAAACGTGGTTCTATCTTTGCGCGTAATTGTTTTTCACCGCTCCTATTAATGACGTATTATTCGTTTTTTCCCGTTCTTTGCCAGCGAACGTTACCACGAACCAAAGTATCGTCTTCCTGTCTTCCTCCGGTTGCACCGTTTTTTGAAATATCCAGTTCTGCGTTTACAGATTGACTTTGTTAGTTTCAGAAGATCCCGTTAAGGGTGAAAGCACCGATTCTTTGCTTAAACTTTAATCTGTTATTTTAATAAATATTTGCTCTACGGTTCGCATATATTTGATATATATTTTCCTTATCGAGCCCTCTTTGGATTTTAGTCTTCAATTTTATTATTATTACTATAAATATATATATATATATATATATATATATATATATATATATATATATACAGTAATAACAATAAATGTGAAGACTAATATCCAAAGATATAAGGGTGAAAGCAGCGATTCTTTGCTTAAACTTTAATCTGTTATTTTAATAAATATACATATATATAACATGCATACTAGAGTTTGTGTGGTACAATTCTAGAGTTCATCACAGTGCTTTCCTCCTTTCTCTCTCTTCACACACACACACATTATATATATATATATATATATATATATATATATATATATAAATAACCAAAGTTATGAATCCAAATCACAACATATTGCATGCTGTCTATCACTGCTCCAGGAACTATCCAATAAATCAATGCTACCAACTACAATCTTATAGAGTATATTTTGTTATTAGTAAATTTAGCCTTAAGCTCTCTATAACCAAGCTGTAAATTAACATTTAGCTTTCATGCTTTCATATATATATGTCTCACAGCATATGTGTAATGGAACAAATATTGTGGTTTATGTATTGGGCAGGTTATGCTCTTATTTGTTGTCTATAGATAAGGGTGTTGGCACTTGCAATCACAATGTCATGGATTCGATTCCTGGGCTTGTTTAGGATGCGTGTTCTAGTACAACACACTTCATTTCTCGTTGCTCCAATTTATTTACTCAGCTGAAAATGAGTACCGGCAGCACTAACTGGAGGTTGAACCCTGCGATGGACTGGTGTCCAGTTAAGCGATGCGTCTTGGACTCTCAGTCATTCAAAACCATGAAAAACCGGGATAAGAACCAGCCTAACAAGCCTTTTGAATTTATTAGGGAATACCTCTTTCAGTAATATATAATCGATATATGATTTATAATAGTAAGAGGCAAATGAATAAATACAAATAGGATATGGCTTTGTGTTATCATACCATAACCATGACATCTGAGGTCATAGGTGTTTTGTTGATCTGCATAACGTGTCTTAAACATATAAAACCAAGCAAAGCCCATTGCTCTCCAGGTCGAATTGAGCAGATCACTTCCAAGGAGATGTATAGAGAGAAATAAAAAGACATATAGAGGAAAATAGAAAAAAATATATATAAAGGTATATAGAGGAAGGTAGAATATATAGAATGATCTATAGAGATAAATAGAGTATATAGAATGATATTTAGAGGAAATAGAGTATACAGTATGATATATCGAGGGAAATAGAATGTGTAGAAAAATATATAGAGTATATAGAATGATGTATAGATGAACACAGAACATATAGAAAGATATATAGAATACAACCTGATCCCAGTATTGAATTGGTGCTTCATGTGATTACATTGAAAGGATGAAAAGAAAAGTTGACCTCAGCAGGTTTTGAACTCAGATCACAGAAGGCTGGATCAAATATCGGATATCATTCTATCTAACCGGAGTCCGATCGACTCTTAAACTTGGTTTTGTATTATGGAAGAAATAGAAACAATAACAAGAAGAAGAAGAAGAATTAAGAGATTAGGGAAGAATCTTTAGTGAGCAGCTGCAATGTCTAATAGGTAAGGGAAAATCGGAGAAAAACATGAAAGAAAGCCTAACAGAAAACTATCATAAAAATAAAAGTTTTCATTGAGGTACCGAGGTTTACAATATAAAGTAAATGAATGAGTATCGAACGAATGCCAATAATACATAGATACCTTTTACAGTCGAACATAATCGAAGCATTGAAGGAAGAGTAGATATGAAATAATAAATCAAAAGAAAAACACATATAGTTCCAGAATAAAATTTTAAATAAAAGAGGACAAAAAAACCCCACCCCCCAAAAAAAACAAAATAGTTAAACTAGGAGCTAAGATATCAGGAACAACTTGTGCTGGGATTGAAGATAATATAGAAACAAGAATAAGTTGCGAACATTCCGGAAATAGGGGAGGAAATGGTTCGGATTTATCGTTGCAACACAATGAAAAGAATTTCAATGTGGATTCTTACGAATTCTTACTGTCATAAAAAAAGGCGGAAGAATGAAATAAGAACAAAATGGAAACCGAAACGAGAGAGGGTGAAATAGAGAGAGATGGATATATATATATATATAGAGAGAGAGAGAGAGAAAGAGAGCGAGAGAGAGAGAGAGAGAGAGAGAGAGAGAGAGAGAGAGGGGGACGGAGATGGAGAAAAAGAGGGTAGAATGATATATATATAGAGAGAGGGTGAGAGAAAAGGAAAGAGACTGAGATAGAGGAGGGAGAATGATTTTATTTATTTATATATATATATATATATATATATATATAAATATATATATATATATAAGAGAGAGAGAGAGAGAATGAACGCTAATATGGTGTCAGAATCTTCTCTTTCTTCTCAAATGAAACAATCTGTTTCTTATTTCTCCTATTATGTGGGGGCACACACGTTTATCGTTCTGTTTCTAAAGAGAAAACTTGGATCAGGCACATCATTACAATCTACATATACAGTCACTGCATAATATTCGATACGATATCGATATCCAATGGTATAAATTCTGTGAGAAATCTGAAAAGACACTTAAATAGGGAAAACAAAATGATAAAAAGCAAGGAATGACAATGGACTGTGATGAGCTGGGCTAGAGCTTAATGACGGGTTTTGTTTGTGTTACTTTTTAACTTTGTGTCTCATTTACAGGATATTCACCGGCCAGGAACACAAGCAGTGATATATCTTATAAGATTCCCCAATATATTGTAAAACACTGAAACACAAACCCATGCAAAAGAACGCACGGGAAATCACTGATATTTTTGTGTAAATATATCAATATATATACATGAATATACATACGTTTATATAAATATAAACATATACATACGTTTATATAAATACATAAATATACATACGTTTATATAAATACATAAATATACATACGTTTATATAAATATAAAAATATACATACGTTTATATAAATACATAAATACACATACGTTTATATAAATATAAAAATATACATACGTTTATATAAATACATAAATACACATACGTTTATATTAATACATATATGTATATATATATATACATACATATATACGTTTATATAAGTATAAACATATACAGATCTTTATATGAATATATAAATATACATACGTTTATAAAAATATATAAATCTACATACGTTTATATAAATATACATACGTTTATATAAATATATAAACTATATATACGTTTATAGGAATATAAAATTATACATACGTTTATATAAATACATAAATACACATACGTTTATGTAAATATATAAATATATATATATACGTTTATATAAGTATAACAATATACAGATGTTTATATGAATATATAAATATACATACGTTTATATAAATACATAAACATATATATACATACGTTTATATAAATATATATACGTTTATATGAATATATAAATATAGATTAGATACGTTTATATAAATATAAACATACGTTTTTTTATAAATGATTTCTCGTATAGGCACAAGGCCAATAATTTTGGGGCAGGGGAAAGTTGATTAAATCGACCCCAGTACATTACTGGTGCTTTATTTTATAGATATAAAAATATAAATACGCTTATATAAATATAAAAATATATATACGTTTATATAAATATGGTATGGTATGGTGTGACCCCGTAACTCCTGGGGAGTTGTAGGGACACCGTATTGACATATAGAGTTTCTTGGGCAGTTAAAGTCCGGTGGAGGCCACCCCTCTTCAGGCCAGAGTACACCAGATTTCTTATATATAAATATATATACCTATATATATATATATATATTGTATATGATTAGCAATACAAACAAAAAGAAATCTGTATTATTAAGGGGGGTGGATTGGCAGAGAGTCGAACAACATACTTTGTGGCATAGTGTTATGGCCCTTTATCCTTCTCTGCATCCTGCTTTATGTGGATATTTATAGGATGTGGACGTTATGTGTGACTGCGACATCGGACCACAGATTACGCAGCACCTACTGATATGCTCCCTACTGGAACACCCCTGCACAGCAGTGGACTTGCAGAGTTCAATCAGAAAGGACAGCAATGTGTTCAGCAGCGGGCGGAATCACATCTACCTAAGGTTTGTAACTGATACGACAAGAAGACTCGTTTATTCTTGTATATAGTGTACATATGATGTTGTATATATATATATATATATATATATATATATATATATATATATATATATATACATATATAGTAATAATAATAAATTTGAAGACTAAAATCCAAAGAGGGCTCGATAAGGATAAATATATATCAGATATATAAGAACCGTAGAGCTTTTAATATAATATATATATATATATATATATATATATATATATATATATATTTAACACTTCACTGCTCGCAAGTGTTTTTTAAGCTTCATATCATGTCTTCCTATTTTATCTGATGAGAACGCAAATATCATCCCATGATATTTGTTTTTGAAATGCGCATAATAAAAATACATGGAAATCTTTTAACCATCTTTTGATCTTATACATATATATATATCTTTATATATATATATATATAATATTAAGGATACTATTTATGGTTATGTATATACTAAAACTTTTTATAGTTATATATATTTTAAACCTAAGCAGTGAAGGTCAGTAATTTATTACTACCTTATTATCAGTAAGATATAATAACATCAGTTGTTCTACAGAGCAGTTATATAGAATTCACAAGAATCAAATGCTTTGAACATAGCTTTGATTCTTGTGAATTCTCTCTCTATAAATATATAGTGTGGTATATATAGTGTGGTATGTTATATATAGTGTGGTATATTATATATAGTGTGTATATATATATAGTGGCTTTACTCTAAAGGCTGGGCATGTTGTATGTGACTGCGGCATCGAACCACAGACTATGCAGCACCTCCTGATATGTCCCTTGCTGGAACACCCCTGCACAGCAGTGGACTTGGCAGAGTTTAAAGAGAAAGGACAGCAATGTGTTCAGCTGTGTTGGAACGACATCTAGCTAAGGTTTGTAACTGACATTCTTGTGGACACCACAAGAAAAGGAAGGAGGTTCTGAGTTGAAATCCCACCTAAATCAGAACCCAATATTATTATCGTTGGTGATAGTGGTCCTTGTGACCAATAAAGACACCATTACCATTGGCAGTAGTAGTATTAGTGTTGTTGGTATTACTACTACTACCACGACCACCACTACTAATACTACCACTACTACTACTACAACTACTACCACTACTACCACTACCACCACTACTACTACTACCACTACCACCACTACCAATACCACCACTACCACTACCACCACTACCACCACCACCACCACCACTACTACCACCACCACCACTACCACTACTACTACCACTACTACCACCACTACTACCACTACCACTACTACTACCACCACCACCACTACTACTACCACTACCACCACTACCACTACCACTACCATCATTCATTTATCTCTTCTTTTCTCCTTTAGTTCATCTTATAATCTATTTGTTACAGTTGTAGTAGTAACAGTTTTGGTGGTGGTGATATTGGTAACACAATGTTGTAGTAGTTGTAATGGTGGTGGCAATAGTAGTAGGAATAGTACTAATAGTAGTAGTAGTTGTGATAGAGTGGTGGTGATGGTAGTAGTAGTTGTGATAGTGGTGGTGATGGTAGTAGTAGTTGTGATAGTGGTGGTGATGGTAGTAGTAGTAGTTGTATTCGTGGTAGTAGTATCAGTATTAAGAGTAGTGGTAGTGGTGTTATTGGTAACGGAATTAGTAGTAATAATATTATTATTATTATTATTACTAGTAGTAGTAGTAGTAGTAGTAGTAGTAGAAGCAGCAGCAGTAAAGTAGAGAGCGTGTTTGATAGATTAAGTAAACTTATAATACGTAAAGAAGAAAAGAATCCTTAGAATATCGTGTGCAACGGATACTGGTGGACCGATTCAACCAACAGAAGATCTCACATGAAAGAAGAAACTAGAAAGAGAGACGGCTAAGTTCCACACAAAAGTTCTTCCCGAATTAACATGAAAGCAGTAACTTGACGAAAAGTAGGCTTTTGTTTTTGTTGCTGTTTAGCTTCGGGTCAGCTGTAATCAAATATTTTCTACTCATATCTATACTATATTGTTTTTCTATATAGCTAGAACTACTTGTTCAAAGTGCCGGCCATTATATTAAGATCTATCAACCCTTTCCTCACCATGTTTCTAATGAATGGTATTGTTTGTGATTGTCAATTAATTTTGGGGAAAAAAGAAAAAAATTAGCTCGAAAGGCAGCTGAAATTGGATCGTAAGTAGCTGAAACAAACTCCACTTTTATGGTCATGAATCTTGGGTAATGGCCGAAAGAATACGATCAGGAATACAGGTGGCCGAAATGGGATTCATCTGAAGGGTTTTTGAAGTAACGTCACACAATAAAGTGCGTAGCTCGGACATCAGGGAGTCACTCAAAGTAGAGCCGCTACTTCTCTGAATTGAGAGAACACTGCTCCGGTTCTATGGACATATGGTTAGAAAGTCTTAGGAAAGAATGTGTAGCTCGGGGATCAGAAAGTCACTCCAGGTAGAGCTGTTACTCCTCCGAATTGAGACATCACAGCGCTGATACTATGGACATGTCGTTAGAATGTCTTAGGAAAGAATCACTGGACAGATTTGCAGTTTGGAGATCAGAGAGACACTCAAGGTAGCGCTACTACTTCTTCGAATCAAGAGATCACAGCTACGATACTATGGGCATGTGTTTCTAGTGGTGTGTTGTTATTGGGGTGATACTACTACTAATACCACCACCAAGAAGAAGAAGAAGGCAAAGAAGAAGAAGGCAAAGAAAAAGAAGGCAAAGAAGAAGAAGGCAAAGAAGAAGAAGACGATTGCACTACCACGACCAACACCAGATTTCTGCTGGTGGTACTACTACTACTACTATTACTACTACCAACACAATTACTAAAACTACTACTACTACTACTACTACTACTACAAATAATAATGATGATAATAACAATGATAACAACAACATAACAATAACAACAGCAATAATGTGAAAGCGAAAATAGTTTCCTTTATCGATCTCTGCTAGTGATTTATTGTCAATTTATTGGTGCTGGTTTCTTCGAACTCAACTTTTATGTATTTCGATATTTATTGTTGTTATTATTATTAAACTTTATCTTTTTATTCTTCTTTACAGAATCTGAATTAGCCCCGCTTACCTCCCTTTCTGAACTATTTAAAAAAAAAATAGAATTATATAATGTTATAAGTTTTTTTTGTGTGTATGTTTATATATATATATATATATACATGTATGTATATATATAAATATATTTACACACACACATATATATGTATATATATACATATATACACACAGATATACACACATAGTGTTATTTTCCTATCGTCGATAGTTGAACAGCAATATAAAATGGTAGAAAAACAATTTCGCCGCTGGTAGGAAATAAACAATGGAAAAACATTTATTTAACCATTGTTTTGTAAGTGAAATGAAGGGAATCTATAGAAGATGGAGAATCTATAAACTAAGGAGTTAGGAGAAACCAGATGTACCCGTAATAGGTGGATGGTAGGGAGGGTGGGATAAAAGGAGATATAAAGCGAGAGTGAAAGAGAGTATGGAACAAGGAGATATATATATATATATAAAGAGAGAAAGAGGGACACCGAACGATAGAGATAGATCGAGAGAGAGATATATATAGAAAGAGAGAACGAGAAAGAGGGAACTATATATATATATATAGAGAGAGAGAGAGAGAGAGAGAGAGAGAGAGAGAGAGAGAGAGAGAGAGAGAGAGAGAGAGAGAGAGAGAGAGAGAGAGAGAGAGAGAGAGAGAGAGAGAGAGAGAGAGAGAGAGAGAGAAAAAGGGACACCGAACGATAGAGAAAGAACGAGAGAGATATATAGAAAGAGAGAACAAGAAAGAGAACGAGAGAAAGAAAGAAAGAAAGAGACAGAGAAGGAGAGTGACAGAGGCAGATGTGGTGTTGTTCTTGCTGGTCCTTCAGAGTTGTGGTAGAGAAAGAAACAGAGAAGGAGAGAGCGAGGGGGAGAGACAGAGTATATATATATATATATATATATATATATTATATAACCAGTTACAACTGTGACATAATTTCTACTTAATAATTTCTAATTGAGGCAACTAAGAATATTCCATCTAATTTAAGAGGCCACCAATGTCATACAGTGTGCCACACAGAATCTTCCTGAGAAAATATAGTTAACAGTGCAAGCATACTTTAATTTTACGAGCAGGCAGTTTCGTTGATTAAATTAATTGAACTACACAACGTTGCTATCAACGGAAGTCCTTGGTTATTATATAGTACAGAATATTATATAATTATAATTTACACGCAGAAAATATTTTAAGTAACTAAAGAGCTGTAATTTATTGAATTATAGCATAAACAAAATCGTTGATAAAAGACACCATGTGTTCTTCATGCGAAATGTGCTGCAGTGAATGAAAATCAGCGAGCAGAATGTTACTGCAGTATGCCTCAAGTCACTAACATTTCAATAGAATAAGTTTAAAGAAAAAGCATCAGTGTGCTAATAAAACCCTGAGGGGAAAATATCTGAGTCGGGGAAATCTACTTATTAATAAAAGCTGCCCTCTCGTCAAAAAAAAGCAAAACAAACCCTATAACAAAAAACAAATAAAATAAATAAAAACGAAAACGAAAAAAAAAAATGTTTCGGTAATAATAATTATATAATATTGGGTTATTATTACAAGCTGCCTTTGTACGTGGTTTAACGAGGACAATTGAATTACAAAATTGGTAGAACCTTCTCCACTGTATCTCAGGGTGATTGAATACAGCTTCATATCTCACAAACAAGAAATAATTTCAATAAAACATGTTAACGAAGCATGACACCTGTTAGAAACAACTGATTTTCAAACAAACACAAACGGTTTCTTGAGATCCGTTAGTGAAGACATGAAGTCAATAATTAACAGAGAAGGAAACATCTCGAATTAAATATCTATAAATGTAATTGATGCTCAAACATGCATGCATATATCAATGGATATATATATATATATATATATATATATATATATAGATAGGTAAATATACACGGGTGTGTATGATTGTGTATAGAAGATTATATTAATAAGAGGAATTCCAACTTTGTCTGATTTACTCGTTTTATTTACAATCCTTTAAAATATATATAATATGGTATTATAATGAAATAGTATGATAGAATATTAAATTCTAAGTGTTAATTGAACAAGTACTTTCATGCTCTCGCAATCTTCAGGTTCATGATATGTGGTGACAGTCGAGTTTGCAATTTTCAACTGTGAAAATTTTCAACTGTGAAATTTTCAACAGTTGAAAATTGCAAACTCGACTGTCACCACATATCATGAACCTGAAGATTGCGAGAGCATGAAAGTACTTGTTCAATTAACACTTAGAATTTAATATTCTATCATACTATTTCATTATAATACCATATTATATATATTTTAAAGGATTGTAAATAAAACGAGTAAATCAGACAAAGTTGGAATTCCTCTTATTAATATATGTATATATATATATATATATATATATATATATATATATATATATATATTGGCGAAAGACGAAATAAAGTTTGATGTGTCGGGCTGACGTCCTTTTTCAGGAGAAATTTATTTATTTATTTTTTTTTTTAGTTCAGAATTTTTTTGAGCTCAGCCGTCGGGGTCCTACTCGTTCCTATTACCCACTCTACTATCCTAAGTATTGAGTACTTTGGTGCGTTATGGTCCACCTGGTTCCTTACTACATTTCCTTCGTTATATATATATATATATATGTCACCAGACATCTATATATATATATATATATATATATATATATATATATGTCACCAGACATCTATATATATATATATATATATATATATATGTCACCAGACATCTATTACATAACTACAAGGCTCGGACTGATTCTTTGTAATTTTATTTTTAAATTTTTTAAATTTTATTTTCAACCAAAACACTTTCCGGACTTTCGCAGCTATCTCCCTTACGCCCCCGCACGCAGTCTACTATTGTCTGCGTGAAGTGACCGAGTTTCTGCGCATGCGCGTTCGTACGGTTGTCCTTCCTGTTCCTATAACCATATACATCCCGAGCTGAAGATCCGCGAAGGTGAAACAATTGTTCTCGGTATGTCGGTATGGTGAACTAACTGTTGTGTAACCACTTCTCTCTCTCTCTCTCTCTCTCTCTCTCTCTCTCTCTATATATATATATATATATATATATATATATATGGGTGTGGTGGTGCAAGGATGGATGTGTTGTTAAAGATTCCACTTTGTAACCTCGTGTGTTTAGAATCTGTCTAAAATGCGTAGCAGGTTGAAAAAAGAAAACAAAAAAAAAACAATGAGAAAATATCTTTTACTATAATCGCGTAGTGACCGGGATTTGAACACAGAATATAGAGAACCGAGTCAGAAACATATACAGTGGTATTTATTTCAACGCACTAACGACTCGTCTAATCCACCGGCCAGGAAGCGGCGAAACCAGTGATAAATCCATTATAAGTATAAGTGCTTCCTTGTTATTGTTACAAGTTTGGTGCACAAGGAAATGTTTATAATCAATTTGGTAAATTGACAAGTCTCACAAAGCAATCCATTAATATATGTATTGTATATATTTCTTTTGTATTTATCTTTATCTCCAGGGATATATCTATATATCTATATATATATATATATATATATATATATATAGAAGTGGTTATACAACAGTTAGTTCACCATACCATGTTCTCGGTATGGTGAACTAACTGTTGTGTAACGTCTTCTACCTAACTCGTCCCTTGGACTGAGTGCTCTACCACTACGGATATTACCTTCCAGTGTTCCACCACTATATATATATATATATATATATATGCGTGTATATATATATATATATATATATATATATGCGTGTATATATGTATATATATATATGTATATGCGTGTATATATATATATATATATGTATATGCGTGTATATATATATATCTATGCAACTATACATATATATGTATATATATATATATATATATATATATGCAACTATACATATATATGTATATATATATATATATATATGCAACTATACATATATATGTATATATATATATATATATATGCAACTATACATATATATGTATATATATATATATATATATGCAACTATACATATATATGTATATATATATATATATATATGCAACTATACATATATATGTATATATATATATATATATATGCAACTATACATATATATGTATATATATATATATATATATATATATATATATATATGCAACTATACATATATATGTATGTATATATGTATATATATATATATATATATATGCAACTATACATATATACAAACACACACACACATATATATATATACCTGGCTGTGTGTATGTGTGTGTAGAGTATCTATGTATCTGTTTGTGTGTCTGTATATATATGTGTGTGTGTGTGTGTGTGTGTGTGTGTGTGTGTGTGTGTGTGTGTGTGTGTGTGTGTGTGTGTGTGTGTGTGTATAACACAACTGTTCTTAGAATGTAACAATGTGACAAGAATGTTTTCATATATTATACATCACAGTTGTCACAATATCGTCGTCTAAGAAGAGACAGTGGCGACATCTACGTTGGCACGACTGAACTGTTTATTAATGGAATACTTAACACCAGAATATCGCTGGAGACTCTTGGACATATTTCTTTGTATTTCAATAACATATGATGATGATGATGATGATGGTATTGATGAGGTTTCTGATAATGGTGATGATGATGATGACGAATTATGATACTGATGAGAGTTATGGTGTCGTCAGTGATGACAGTATGATGATGATGGTAGTGATGGTGACAGGAGTGAGTGTTGGCTGTAATGATGATGATGATGGTGATAGTGATGGTGACGTGAGTGTCAATTGTAATGTTGATAATGATGATGATGAAAATAATTGTTTCTACGTTAGGCACAAGGCCAGCAAATAACCAGTACATTACTGGTACTTTATTTTATCAACCCCGTAAGGATGAAAGGCAAAGTTAACCACGGCGGGATTTGATGTCGGAGCTGATTATGACCCAATGAGAGAGGGGGAGAGGGAAGGAAGGAGAGAGGGGGAGAGAGAAGGAAGATGAGAGGAGTGTGATTATATTGATTGGGGATGGGGGATAATTGAATCATGATATTGAGTATAAAGTCTCGAAACACACACACCATCATCATCACCGCCATCACCTGCACCACCACTTGCACCACCACCACTTGCACCACCACCATCACCACCACCATCACCACCCCTTCCTCTTCGTTCTCGTATGCTTGTAAGTAGGTTAGCCGAACAACAGTTCGTTTTAGTTTATATATAGTTTAACAGGCCTCCTGTGTTGAGTTGGAATGACAAACAGGACACGGTGGGATTTTAACTTAGAACACAAAGAGATATAAATAATGTTACTAAAGACTTTTACGAGCGATCAGGGAAGCCATTTTGAGTCACTCAGCAAATAACAATACACTTTCTTATAAAAGAGAGAATAACTACAACTAGATATGGAAGAGAAAGAAAGAAAACATAGGAACTAAGCGTTAAATTAGATCAAATAAACATGGCTTACATTAGACTTTACATTAATGATATTATTTGATGTTCGCAACACCTGGAAAATGGGGAAAATTTGAAAAATATTTTCCTCAAGGACCCAACGTGTTGTTTGCTTCCGAAAGCGGATCCCTTAATTTAGAGTCGTGAGTCCATCACTATAACAACTAAACAACACAGCTTGGAACAAGAAATTGGAATTGAAAAGTTATACATACAAGTGTTATCATGTATTCAAAACTTCTCACCATCCTAAAACTACAAATTCCAGCTGAGGGCACAAATACATTGCTACGGCGGTCATTGGTGGGGTCGGCCAGCGCAGAGGTCTTAGAGAAAAATACCCCTTTGCCCCTGACTAATATATAGACGTGACTAATTTATAGACGTGAGAGCAGCCAACACTATAACCACTACACAACATACCTCAACTATATATATAGTTTGAGAAAATATTTGGGTGCAATATCTAGCAGGTATATTTGACGACGGGGTGAACTCGCGGAGGTACACTGCCAGAAATTTGGAGCAAGAGGTAAACGGAAAGGGTAAATAAGTCAGACATATTGAAAGGCAGGACTTGAAATTACATTGTGCTGATTCGGAAGAAATATTGCAAAGTATTCTACTCTCTCCGTTACCTTTAGCTGGAGAATAATGGTTAAAACAAACAAGGCACCATTGAAAAATGGTTTAGTGTGTGAGAGAGTGTGAGTGTTTGTGTGTATGTGTATGTGTGTATGTATGTATGTATGTGTGTATGTATGTGTGTGTGTGAGTGTGTATTTATATATATGTATATCTATGTGTATATGTATGTGGGTGTTTCATTCGGTTTCCAAATATGTATGTAGGATGTGTATGTATATGTGTTTCACTCTGTTTCCTTATGTATAAGTATGTGTGTATGTATGTGTATACATACATATATATACATATATATATATATATATATATGTGTGTGTCTGTGTGTGTGAGTGTGTGTGTGTGTTTCACAATATAAAGACAATGATGAAAGAGATTTAACGAATCACGTGACAGCAATAAATATAATTAAGGAATCTAAAGAAATCTAATCACATTTGATTATAGTAAGCCAAGAACGGTGACGTAATTAACAGAATTCATTAGGTCATCACCTAAAGGTTGTCTTTCATATATTCAATGAAATTTACAACATAAAATCTGTTAATATTCTGTTTTATGGATATTATCAAATTTCGTTGCCTTTCTCACTCCTCCCCCTACCCCCTTTATTCGCACCTCTCTCTATTTCTCATTCTATTGCAGTATTTCGTACACTCACTCCTCTACCCTCTATCTCTTCTACATAACATTTCTATACATTGCTATATATTGCTATGTATGTCTATGTATGTCTATGTATTACTATACATTTCTATATATGTCTATGTATGACTATGTATTACAATATATTTCTATGTATGTCTATGTATGTCTATGTATGACTATGTATTACAATATATTTCTATATATGTCTATGTATTACTATATATTGCGATGTATTTCTATATATGTCTATGTATTACTATATATATATAGTAATACATAGACATTGGCCTGGGCCAATACTGGCCAAAACATTTCAAAGTTCAAAGTTATTACTATATATTTGTATATATAATATATATATATATATATACACATACATATATATATATATGCGTATATATATATCATATATATATACATTAACACACGCATATATATAGAGAGAGATAGAGGGGTGTGGAAAGAGAGAATGAAAGAGGGTATGTGTGAGAGAGAGAGAGAGAGAGAGAGGGAGAGAGAGAGAGGGATGATAAAATAGATAAATAGATCTCTCTCTATACGGAGAAACATGGAAAGTAGTAACAGTAGAAAATAATGATAACAGACATATCTGAATAACACTTAACTGTTCAGTTTAATTCACCATTGTTTACACTATATATTGCATGACATTGAACATGTCATTGCGCCGAGAAGAATTAACGCCATTGTTACAAATCCAACTGGTTGACCGCATTACATAAAACCCGTTTAAAGTTATTGGAAAAAAAGATCAAAACCAGAACAGAACAGAAATGTTTAAATTAAATAAAAGTAATAAAGAACAGCTATATGAATTGCAAATGTTAAATGTTGTGTATATATATATGTATATATATATTCATATATATATATATATATGAATATATATATATATGAATATATATATAAATATATATATATATATATATATGAATATAAAATTCACCAAACACATGCACACATACATGCACACACGGACATATATATACATGCATATATATATATATATATAAATATATATGTGTATATATATATACATATACATATTTGCATATGTATGTGTATATATATACATATATATATATATATATACACATATATATGTATATATATATATGCATATACATATTTGCATATGTATGTGTATATATATATACATATATATATATATATATATACACATATATACATGTATTTATATATATATATATGCATATATATATATATGCATTTATATGTATATGCATACACACACACACACATATATATATACATATAAAAAAAAAATTATCATACACCTGCATATTCACACACGCAGGCACAGCTATTGAGACACACACATATATATATATATATATATATATATATATGTGTGTATGTGTGTGTGTGTGCATGAATATTCATGTTCTTTTAAAACTTTTCATTGCAGTGAAATCAATTACAAAATATGTGATCTCCTACCCTAAATTAAAGGTTCATAAAATATTGATAGTGAAAGGGAAACATTGAGATTTTGATGTGGTAATTGTCAGCCATGTTGCATTGTTTTTCCTAAAGTTATGCTGGAAGCTTTGTTATATCGTTATTGCTGATTTCTATTAACACAGAATATGATCTTTACAATGTATATGATGTAATGTGTATGACGTGTTGATGTGCTAATGTTGCTCATGTTATTTAGAATCTTTGTAGGGCTACTGCATTGTCGTTGTTGATTATATATATAGAGAGACATTATAACAACATGCTGCTTCGTTTGTCTCTGGGTCAAAAACATGAACACACTTTTTCTTCTATGTTTTTTTATTTCCTTCTTTCCTTAAAGTTTAACATCATTCCGTTGGTATACATCTATTACGCAATTTACACCTGAATTCAAATCCCGCCGAGGTTAACTCTGTCTTTCATCCCTACGGGGTCGATGAAATAAAGTACCAGTAATGTACTGGGGCCGATTTAATCGACTAGAAATCATTATCTAGCTTTAATAAAACGTATCTATACATAGTTTCCTCTTCATGAATGTTATGAAATTAAAGTATCTATAAATCTTCCAATCCTGAACTTACATTTCAATTGTCACTGTTCGTTCTTGTGTGATGTGCGAAGTAACCATGCCAATAACCAACCAACCAATAAACATCTCTCTTTTATATTATGTATAGATGTTAATTATGATCAGGCCTCTCTAATTACACTGACATATCATTGATACACAAATT
>OZ024757.1:39026429-39036429 GCA_964016885.1 Eledone cirrhosa | reverse complement strand
TTTCAGCAGCTGACTATGAACGATTGATGCTAGGCTGTGAAATCTTGCATCTATTAATTTCAATTCTTCTTATTAGTAACTGCATTATATATATATATATATATATAGTTATAAAATTGCGAGAAATAATAACAGAACACACTCATTGTTTAAATACAAATGGAGTAGACATTACAATACAATGGGAGGAAACAATTGTACCAGTGATGATGTCGCAGATGTGCGACGAAAGAACTTTGATAGACTATATATATATATTTATATCTGTATTTTTAACCGCTGGTCAATCAACGATAAACATTGATTTTCAAATGAATTAACTCTGGAGATATAAAAGATACTGAGGCGAAAACCAACTCAAACCAATCAGTCAGTGTGTTCTGTTGTTATTTCTGGGAATATTATAACAATATGACCCTCCCCAAGTATAACAATATATATATATATATATATATATATATATATAAAATTAGAAAGTGAACACAAAATATAACTACTCCATTACCAAAGGTTTCTAGATCCCAGACAATAATAATTAAATAGCTCTGTTCTACACATAGAGCACTCTTTTTACCTTTGCTTTTTCTTCGGAATAACCTAACACACACACACACACACAAGCACACACACATATATATATATATATATATATATACATACACACACAAATGCTGTGCATTGTAATAAATATTGCATGTACAGCTAATCACAGTGTGCATACATGTTTAGAGAACAGCCTGTATTTATTCTCCCTATACAAGTTAGCCTGACATATTTAGCGTGACCAAGTAACCGAAGCTATACGTTATTAGTATTGGTTCTAGTCCTCCTCATTGCATTTGCTTGCAGTTATAATTGTTGTAATTGTTGTTTCTGTCGATACTAGTTAATTTCCCAGTAGGACTTCGATCATATTGTCTGGCACACCAGCATTAATTACTATGGTTACAATCAAGTAAAATATACACTTGCTTTTCCCTATCAATTATATATTTATTTTATGTATTTTAACATCCTTTTTTCGTTTGATAAAAAAAGAAATACATATTTTTTCTTCTTTATCTCTCGTTTCTGCTTCAATGGTTTACAAACAACACTTTAGAAAGATCAACAAACATTTCTTTGTATGATTGAGTCTGTGTTTTTCTCTGTTAGTGTATGATTGTGTGGGCGCATCTATGTAAATATGTGTTAGCCTCTATGTCTCAGTGTGTGTATGCGTGTTTGCATGTAGTCGTGCGTATATATGCATGTGTGTGTGTGTGTGCTTTTGTATGTCTGTGTGTGGTGTGCGCTAGTATGTGGGTGAGTGCTTCTATGTGTGTGCTTTTTTGTTTTTTTTTGTGTGTGTGCGATTGTATGCGTGGTGTGTGTCTATGTATGCATGTATGTGTCTGGGTGTGTGTACCTTAGTATGTGGGTGCATTTGTATGTGTATTTATTTGTGTCTATATGTTTGTGTGTTTGAGTGTGCATGTGTGGCTGTGCATCGGAGGTTGTGTGTGCAGAATTGTGTGCGTGTGTGGATGTCTGTGAGTGAGCGTGTGTCAGTTTGAGTTGTGTGTGATTGTGAGTGTGTGTACGCGTCTGTGTGAGTAATTGAGACAGTATGTTTCAGCATTTCTGTGAGTGAGCGTGTGTCAGTTTGAGTTGTCGTGTGTGAGGTTGAGTGGTCGTGGTCGTGTGTGAGTGGGGTACGTGTCTGTGTGAGTAATTGAGACACTATGCTTTTATATTTCTGCGTGTGAGCGTGTGTCAGTTTGAGTTGTCGCGTGTGAGGTTGAGTGGTCGTGGTGGTGAGTGGGGTACGTGTCTGTGTGAGTAATTGAGACAGTATGTGTCAGTATTTCTGTGTATCTGTGTTTCTGTATCTTCTAGTTTTCTCTCTCTTGCCCTCGTCTCTCTGTATTTGCATCTTTACTGTTGAATAACCAGTACATGTTCCGCTTGAAGTTATATTCACAGAATCCACTGACATGATTACATAACAAAGCCACCGAGGATATTTTACAATACATAAACTCATTGTTTCAAATCACTAGGGATATGATTTATTCTATTTCCTGACCAACGCATGTATAGCATTGTATGTCTCAGTATCTCTCGGCTATCGCCCCCCCCCTCTCTGTGTTCATGTGTGTGTGTGTGTGCGTAGGTGTGTATATATATATATATAAATATATAACTATACATATATATATATGTTTATAATTATATATATATATATATATATGTTTATAACTATATATCTGTAACTATATATATATATAAAATTATATATATACATATATATATAAAACTATATATATATATATATATATATAAAACTATATATATATATATATATATATATATATATAAATTATATATATATATATATATATATATAAAAACTATATATATAAATATATATAAAAACTATATATACATATATATATATATATATAAAAAACTATATATATAAATATATATAAAAACTATATATATATATATATATTAAAAAAAACTATATATATAAATATATATAAAATCTATGTATATAAATACTATATATATAAATATATATATATGAAACTATATATATATATATATATATAAAACTATATATATATATATATATATATATATACATTTATTAAAATAACAGATTAAAGTTTCAGCAAAAAATTTTCTCTACGGTTCTTATATATTTGATATATATTTATCCTTATCGAGCCCTCTTTGGATTTTAGTCTTGAAACTATATATATATATAACTATATATATAAAACTATATATATATATATATATAAAACTATATATATATATATATATAAAACTATATATATATATATATATAAAACTATATATATAAAACTATATATATATATATATATAAAACTATATATATATATATTTCTAAAACTATATATATATATATTTCTAAAACTATATATATATATATATATAAAACTATATATATATATATATATATATATATATATATATATATATATATATATATATAAAACTATATATATAAAACTATATATATATAAAACTATATATATATATATATATATATATAAAAAACTATATATATATATATATATATATATAAAACTATATATATAAAACTATATATATATATATATAAAACTATATATATATATATATATATATATAAAACTATATATATATATATATATATATAAAACTATATATATATATATTATTCATTATTTGTTTAATATTTTATATATATATATATATAAAACTATATATATATATATTATTCATTATTTGTTTAATATTTTATATATATATATATATAAAACTATATATATAAAACTATATATATATATATATAAAACTATATATATATATATATATATATATATAAAACTATATATATATATATATATATATATAAAACTATATATATATATATATATATATAAAACTATATATATATATATATATATATAAAACTATATATATAAAACTATATATATATATATATAAAACTATATATATATATATATATATATATAAAAAATTATATATATATATAGATATATATATATATATATATAGTCAGGAATTGTAACTTTGAGTTACTGTAGGTTCACCCGGTTGAGCACTCGTGTTTAGGTTCACTTCTGTGTCGAGGTGTAGAGCTAGACTGAGTTACGTAATGAAGGTTACTCCTTCAATACGTTTATTGCTTGGTGACGTGCGTTTCGCCACTGATAAACTCAAGGTTAGATCTGTATCGATCTAGCCTGACTCTCTATTCCGTGGCTTGTCAGACTCCTTACAATAGCAATAGTATATATATATATATATATAGTTATATAGGTACGAAGCTATGTAATATAATACATTTAAGATATATAATTGATATACTTTTCAGCTTTCTACGTAAACTGTCATTTCTGTATCTATATATATCTATTACATTATTTCAACTCTATTCCTTGTGTTATATCTTTCTTCATTTGAATCCGTCTTCAATATCTCCAGGCTTTGTATATAGCAATCCAATGTAACACTCTAGGAATACACACATATATTCTTACACTACTTGTTTATGTAACACAATGGATGTTTTAAGCGGCGATCATGCCACAGCTCCCTCAGACAGGAGTTTCTGGATACCATTTTGAATTTTAGATGGATAAAATCCAGTAATATTTGTCTGACATTCTCATAAAGAACTCTACCAGTACTAGCTTAAGTTATCACAATTCTGCCATCTACCAATCTTAGCTAACATTTTACCAAATATATCTGCTAAGTCTAGCAGACGTTCTCACATCTCCTCCAAGTCTAGCAGACGTTCTCGCAACTCCTCCAAGTCTAGCAGACGTTCTTTCAACTCTTCCAAGTCTAGCAGACATTCTCACAACTCTGCCAAGTCTAGAAGACTTTCTAAAATCTCTGCTGAGTCTAAGAGACGTCCTCACAAATCTACCAATTCCAACTGATGTTCTAACAATTTGCCAATACTTATTAAAATAACAGGTCTTGAACAAAACGACAGGTTCGCGGTCGTGCCTTTGGAACTGGAGATGTCTGGTGTCCTTAGCCCTAGAGCTACCTCCCTATTTACCACCATAGCCGCTGAGCTGGCCAGCCGCAGGTGTGAGCCTCGCAAGTTGGAATGGCTCTTCCAGCGCATCTCCCTTACCATCCTCCGGGGAAACGCCTTCTCCATCCTGTCAGCCGAGACTGTGGGGAGGCCAGCACGTGGGACCCCATTTGCTCACCATACGGATTAATAATCAAAGTCCATATTATTATAAAGCGAATCGTTTATTTATGAATATATCCTAAATCGATTAACTATCTGCCAATTGTAGCTGGTTTTTAACAATCTACCATCTTTAACTGCCGATTTAACAATCTACCATCTTTAACTGCCGATTTAACAATCTACCAATTTTAACTGACGATTTAACAACTCTTCCACTTCTAGCTGAGGCTAAAACCACTTTAAAAATATCCCATATTGTTTCAAGGTTTGTTCTATATATTGCATTATTGTGATTACTTAATACGTCATATGTATTATGAAAGGTATTAATAACATCTTCGAACTGCTCTCAACACACATTATACTTATATGGGGAATAAATGCAAATTATATAGAGAACAGCGTATATCGTATGTTAAAATCTATAGGAATTCCTACATGTTCACCAAACGCATTTAATGGGCATCATAGGACATCTAATATTGAACAGTGACGCCTTCTAAGTAAAGGGAATTCAGGGTTTTGAAAACGAAGTGAATTATGCAAAAGCTTTTACATAATAATTCTATTACACAAATAATCTTACGGACGTAAAAACATTGGTGTAACCATTAATGGAGCCCATATATGAAAATATGTGAAGGCGCCTGGCTTTCTGGTTAGGGTATTCGGCTTACAATTGTAAGGTTGTGAGTTCGATTCCCAGTGGCTTGTGTCCCTGAGCAAGACACTTTATTTCACATTGCTCCAGATAACTCAGCTGGCAAAACTGGAGTTGTGCCCTATAGTTCAAATGGCCAACCATGTCACACTGTGTAACGCTAAATATCCCTGAGCATTACATTAAGATTACGCATGTGTGTGTGTGTGTGTGTGTGTGTGTGTGTGTGTGTGTGTGTGTGTGTGTGTGTGTGTGTGTGGGTAAACACACACATATATATGTAGGTAACACACACACGCATATGTATATATATATATATATATATATAGGTAAATGCAAACGCATATATATATATATACTCTATATATTTACTCTTTATATATACTCTCTATATATATACTCTATATATTTACTCTATGGTTCTTATATATTTGATATATATTTATCCTTATCGAGCCATCTGGATTTTAGTCTTCAAATGTAATACTATATATATATATATATATATATATATATATATTCACATTAGACACACAGGTGCATATGTTTGATTGTGCTAGCGGCGATAATAATTATGTTTTAAATGAACAAACATATTCTGTAAGAGATGTTTGCAATACCAGTCATATGTTAATGTTGGTACTTCGTAAATATAACATCCTATAGCAGCTTTACTACCGACAAATATGTGAGTAAAATATATATCATAGGGACGTGTTTTACTTCACTCAGGCATTTAGCTTTGTACAGAGACTCAGATATACACTCACTCACTCACACACACACACACTACACATACACAAACATATATGTATATATATATATATATATATATACGGAGGGAGAAAGGGAGAGAGGCAGGGGGGAGTGAGGGAGAGTGAAATAGAGGGAGGGAGAGGGAGAGAGAGGGATGGGGAGTGAATGATCCGCAGACATAAATATATTGGAACACAAACGCATATGTGTGTATGTATATATATATATATATATATATATATACCATCATCATCGCCGTTTCACGTCCATTCTTATATATATATATATATATACCTATGTCTATTATATATATATCTATGTATATATATATATATATACATATGTCTATTATATATATATCTATGTATATATATATATATATACATATGTCTATTATATATATATCTATGTATATATATATATATATATCATCATCATCACTGTTTTACGTCCATTCTTCCACGCTATATACTTATATATATATATATATGTATTTATATGTGTGTGTGATTCAGCCTGTTGTGTATTGTGTAGAGCTATAAAACAAGACCTCACTTTATAACGACCATATGAATATTCCTAGAAATGCTTTATTGCTGCCTATCTTTGTGCGATAACTACTCTGAAGACAAAAGCTATATAAACATTTCTGCGATACTTGCATCACTTTTTATTCAACATTATTTTAGATGTAGGCACTCACTTGGTTTATAAATTCTCGGTTTTATTACAGTAGAGCGATTAACTAAACCTTAACTTGCATAATTCTTCTTTATCCGAAAACACATGCCTCCATAAACATAGATATTATAAGCCAAACACACACGGTAAATAGAGGTGAGCTCGAACGTATTCCTGTTTGTATTAATTACATCGACATAGGGCGGTGGATTGGCAGTATCGGTAGAGGGTCGGACGCCATGCTTTGCAAGCAAAGAGTTACGGCCCTTTATTGTCTGAGTTCAAAGCCCGCCGAGGTTAACTTTGCCTTTCATCCTTACGGGGTCGATAAAATAAAGTACCAGTAATACACTGGGAAAAGAATTGCTGGCCTTGTGCCTACAGTAGAAACAATTAATTACATAGACATACATTCTCCCACACCTGCATACACACACACACACACACATACATATAACAACACATACAAATACACACACACACACTCACAGGTAAATATATATGTATCTACACACACAGAGAGAGAGAGAGAGAGATACATACATATTTAAATGTGAGTGTGAGTGTGTGAGTGTGTATTTGTTTATATATGTTATAGCTGTGTACATATATATATATATATATGTACACAGCTATAACATATATAAACACATACATATTTAAATGTGTGTGTGTGTCTGTGTATGTATCTTTCTCTCTCTCTCTCTCTCTCACAATTTATATATATATATATATATATATATATATATATAGGAGTAAGTAAGACCCCGACGGCTGAGCTCAAGCCGTTTCGACGGCTAATTCTGTACTCAGAATATATGCTTACGTTTGTATATATATACTTACATATACATATATATGTGTGTGTGTATGTGTGTATGTATGCGTATGTAATTGTGTGTGTAAGTGTGTGTAAACATACATCACGAAACATTACCGTTTTTATATTTTTATTTATATAGGAACCATTTCCAAATAAATAATGCTTTTATTTCGTTGTTTCCGTTCCTTTTTTGTTTTGTTTTTGTACTTGCTTTTGGTTTTCGCTTTCGTTTTTAATTTCATGAGACAACGAGTAGATGATTGTTCCTTCGATTTATTCATTAGGCGAGATAATAATTAGAAAATGATTTAATACATCATGATTAAGTTAAAGACTTATGCGGAGAGCGTGCAATAATTTAATCGGATATATGTATTAAAAGCGACTTTCCTTCATTGGAACATACATATATTTCCTAATCAATAATACATATTGTGTGGGATGGGGAAAAAGTAATCAGAATTTTTCATGTAAAATCTGAGATTTAATGTAAGGACATCAATTGATAATTTATTTAGAACGCTCCCCCTGATTTCGCCTTTAGGTTTGTATTGTGTTCGGTTTTAATTATTTTGAAAGAAATTTTGTTGAAGCTAATATAAGGAGACATTGTGACTGCAATGGCGGACGTTTTATAACTACATACATTAGATATCAAATATTCATTGCTTCAATTTCAGAAAATCAAATACCGGCTGTGAGATTTAATTCTCTATTAACATTAGGCAGCCAATTTGTTGGAGAGGAACATTTATTTATCTCTGTAAGTTCTAACTTGTAGTTCTAACATCAACCGTGTGGATAAGGCCATTATTATTGGACGCGTTATTTCGTGATTCAGATTACATTTCACGCCACCTTTGTTAAGTTTCTCATAACTTTGACTCGCATGGATGCAATACATGTATGTATAGAACCGTAACGTCTGAGAGAGACGTAATGGCACCGTCATGACATATTATGAGCAATTTAAACCCGGTGAAGACAATTCCCTTTCTATGTCTGAATACAGCCGATTTCTTCCAGAGATGGATGACGAGGGAGAACGAAAATGAGGAAGAGAGAAGAGGGAAAGAGATATAGAGAAAGAGACAACTCCAGTACTGAACTTGTAGATTATTTCATCAACTTCGAAAAATTGAAAAGCAAAGATAGCTTTTGCGGCATTTGAATACACAGGCATGAGTCAGACATTCAATCTAACGTTTTAATCACTCCATCAATTCGCCGCCTGTATTCAAGATATATGACTTAAATCTTAGTAGCCTCAAACATTGCGGAATTCCATCGAATATGCAGCACTTAGTCTGGTGTGATAGATGGAAAAATGTTCATAAAGCATACACTACCCATGACACATTAACACAGGGATGTCTTTAGAAAACCCCACTTGTGTTACTGAATAGGGATAACTATATAGATTTAGAGAATAATCCTTATATTTCCATAACAATGGACAGGGAAATGGTCTTGTTGTCTCCCTTGAAATTAAGAGATCCCCCTCGAAAAATAGCAGTAGTAATGTTGCTTACGAAAGCAAGAACGGGATAGGTTTCAGGCAAAAAGAGGAGCACAGAGTTATGGTTTAAGTATGAAAATAAAATCCAGTTTATTATAGTTATGCATATAAATACAGATCAGTATACGAGTAATGATTTTGTAGGGGTAGCATATACAGGAATATTGGAAGATCAGACATAAACTTTGTTATGTTATGTAATATAGTACGTATGTAGTTATTATAACTCAACAATAGCTAAATTTAAAGTGTTTTAATGTCGTTAATGTTGGAGAAGATGGAAAATAAAGATAGAACAACAACTACAACAAAAACAATAACACATATAACAACGCAAGTGTGCGTGTATAAGTTAGCCGCACTCTTTATAGACTAATATATACACACATGCTGTAGGATGGGTGATAATATTGTGTGAGCACACAGACTGTTTACAAATAGGCTTCAAACATTATGGTAGAAGATGAGTAATTCACACATACACACAGACTTATACATAGACACACATATATAGAAACACACACACACAAAAAAAACACATACACTTAAGCGCATCTCTACACATGCAGTAAAGGATCGATCGACTTTCGTCAAATAGGACCGAGGAATCAATGTTTTCGTCGGTCTTTCCAGTTGCTAGTACTACTTATCGGTCGCAACTCCAGGTAGAAGGAGCAACGCGAAATAAAGTGTCTTGCTCAAGGACATAATGCATCACCCGTTAAAGTGGATGGAAATATTCTAGAAAATTAATGATCTTTTTATGTCAGCCGAAAGGGAAGTAGTTTTACGAGGGAGGGAAGTTCATCTTTATTAACCGAA
>OZ024757.1:39013929-39016429 GCA_964016885.1 Eledone cirrhosa | reverse complement strand
TGACGTGAGGCAACGATGAATCATTGGCAATCATATGAACTAGACGGTAGAGACGAACTTCTAAAGTGAAGCCAACTGCTATATGCATACAACAATACATGTTTCCATACAACAATTGTTCTATTGCACAATCAATATTAATGTTGGAGAATGTTTTCCATAAGAATATGAAAAATACAAACAGCTAGAAGAGGAAATAGAAAATATAATGAAATAAAGTAAAATAAAATAAAATAAACAGAAGGATTGGTGTTATAGTTTAGAAAATCGATTATTGCCTTCAGTTTAGATTGATTGATGAAATATTTTATCAAAAATTATGCCTTCCTTTACGAACTATATATATATATATATATATATATATATAATATATATATATAATATATATATATGTATGTATCTATGTATGTATATATAATATATATATATATGTATATATATATAGAGAGAGCGAGAGATGGAATATATTTAAATATATCCAAATAATATATATATAAAATGTATATATGAATGTTATATATATATATATATATATATATATATATATATATATATAGCATGCATATATACATTTTATATATATATTATTTCGATATATTTATATATATTCCATCTCTCTCTCTCTCTCTCTCTCTCTCTCTCTCTCTCTCTCTCTCTCTATATATATATATATATATATATACATTATATACATACATATATATATATTATATATACATACGTAGATACATACATATATAATATATATATATATATATATATATGTATGTATGAATATAAAATTATAATATTTATATATATATATAATATCTATATGTATATATATAATATATATACATATATATATATTATACAAAGGGAGAGGAAGAGTGAGTGAAAGCAAGAGAGGGGTACAGATCTGCGTCTGTTTCGAGAAATCAATAAATCAATCTATTATCAAACTATAGATCTATCTGTCTATCTACGTATATCATATGTATATAAACACATGTACATACAAATATATGAACGTTTCTATGTATTTCCTTGCAAGTCTATATACGTCTGGCGTACACAAACCACAAAACACTTCAATTTAACATATGTATAAGTAGCAGAAATGTTATTTGTATTGCAATATCTTTACTAGTTTCACTATATCTATATTCCCACAACTTGGAATATTTCTCAAAGATATCGTCGAGTTCTTAATATTGATCGTTGATTTTGTTGATTTCTCTACAAACACTCCAATTTATATAGTGATAGATATATTTTACAGGCACATACTATCCCATTTATATGCTGATAGATATATTTTACAGGCACATACGATCCCATTTATATACTGATAGATATATTTTACAGGCTCATACGATCCCCTTTATATACTGATAGATATATTTTACAGGCACATACTATCCCATTTATATGCTGATAGATATATTTTACAGGCACATACTATCCCATTTATATGCTGATAGATATATGTTAGGGGCACATACTATCAAATTTGTATACTGATATATAGATATATCGTTCAGACACAAACTATCCAGTTTATATACTGATATATAGATATGTTACAGGTATGTGACAGATCTTCGAGGCTTTCCAAGACTGCCCTGCAGGAGGAAGTAATATAGATAGGCTGAGAAAGAGATGGGAGGACAACATCCTTGAATGGAGGAGCATGCAGCCGAGTGCAACCATGTGGAAATCCGAGATGTGAGAGGAACGGAAGGTAGTGGTTGCCAAATCATTTATGGAGCCCCTACGGACCACCAGGCTACGGGACAGATGAGCAGAGAGATATGTATGTTAGACAGCCACCAATTAAACGACCATGAGTGTTCAAGTGGTTTAGTAGTGGTAACACTCTGTTGGGGAATTACTGTGCAAGTGATACAGAATCCCAAACACAGGTTCACCATAAATATAGTCTCTCAAGAAGATTCAACTTCACGCAGTGTGGATCAAGGCTGGTCTCCTTGTATTACTCCAAATCAAACAAGAGCCCAGACCTCTTTTAACTTACTGAATGAGGTGGAATTCGTCAGACAGGGCCAACTAAACGATGTTTCCATTGGACATTTCAATTGCTGGAGCTCGGTAGGGTTTGAAACATTTTGAAATCATGACGTTGAACCTATCAATAAAATACACATCGCAGCAATACATTACATACTACGTACTAAATCTTCTACTAGTCTACCCACCTTCGACAGACAGACAGAGAGACTGACAGAGAGACAGAGAGACTGCCATACAAAGAGACTGACAGACAGATAGACAGACAGACAGCCAGACAGAGACAGACATACATACATACAGACAGACAGACAGAAAGACAGGCAGACAGACAGACATACAAACAGATAGACAAACAGATAGATAGACAGACAGACATACAGACAGATAGAGAGACAGACGGACAGAAAAGGTTACAGTAAATATATGAGAACTACGAAAGATGAAAAAAAATAATGTTAAATCAAAATAGAACAAAACTAAACTTAAA
>OZ024757.1:39008929-39011429 GCA_964016885.1 Eledone cirrhosa | reverse complement strand
GAATGAATACAGGGGTAAATGTCTGGATTTGAAAAATTATACGTCATCGATTTTCGTTTCGTCTTTGATTCTGTATCATTACTACAGCAGCAAAATACACCAGATGGAAAACTATTGATCGATTTTGAAAACTCGAAACCAAATATTTCCACACTGGCACACACACGCATACGCACACCCATACACACATGTATGAATATATATAAAATTCAAGGAAACACATGAATACAGATACATACATATATATATATATACCAATTCATATGTATATATATATATATATATATATATATATATATATCTATATATATATACCAATTCATATCTATATCTATATATATATATATATATGTGTGTGCATATATATATATATATATATAAATATGGGCATATATATATATATACATATTGATACCAATACATTTATATATGTATATATATAGATGTGTACATCGGTAGAGGGTCGGACACCATGCTTTGCAGCAAAGAGTTACGGCCCTTTATGGTCTGAGTTCAAATCCCGCTGAGGTTAAATTTGCCTTTCCTTCTTATGGGGTCGATAAAATAAAGTACCAGTAATACACTGAGATAATTGCTGGCCCTGTGCCAAAAGTAGAAACAATTATATATACATATTCCTATATATATATATATATATATATATATATATATGAGACAAAGAGTAAGAAATGGGCAGATAAAGCGATAAACATAGCTATAGTTACAGTCACACAAGGCTGATGATATTATATTGATAATTGTTTCTATTTTAGGCCCAAGGCCAGCAATTACGCAGTGCATTACTGGTACTTTATTTTATCGACCCCGTAAGGATGAAAGGCAAAGTTAACCTCGGCCGGATTTGAACTCAGATCGTAAAGGGACGTAACTATGCTGGAAAACATATCCGACCCTCTGCTGATAGAAATCGATGATAATGGATTTCATTGTCGTCCTATCACCCTACCAGTTATTTCTTCACCTACAGTTGGTGTAGGACTTTATATACTTCTTATCTCTTTTACAAAGTTATTTGATTGGAAATGATTAAGCTTGAAGATTGGAACGTTGCATCTGACCGACCTGAAGAGACTATTATATATAAATATATATATAATCTCCCATATAGGTTGAGATGCAATTTGGGCAATATTAGGCTGCGCTTTCTAGCAACCAGCCTACTAGCCGTAGGCACCAATCACATTCTTTCTGACGTGACCACTGCCACGTCACAGTTCTTAGCCATTTTGAATTCGTTTTGGCGGGGATCAATTAAGAAAAATCTTTGTCTAAGTGAGTTTGTTTCCTGATGAGTTCGAAGCTCGATAATTTATCCTTGAAAGGATATTTCCGAAAGCGAACGAAACCCTAAGGGTAGAAATGTAATCCTGGTATGTGTATATGCATTTTTTCTTCTAACTTTAATTTTATACCTAATTGTGTATGGTTGACGATATATTTAATCGATTTCCACGTGCTATTGAAATGATGGGTAAATATTCTATAGCTGTTGATCGCGAATAAATAGCTATCGTTTATTTATCTATTATTTTTTCACAGGTGCCTTTTAATCTTATAGCCTGGTTTAATTGGTTTTTGTGTGGTTGATTATGCTAATTGGGAGAGGAAATTGAGTATATATCTTATCAAATGATTCTAAGGACATAATTTATAGTTTATATATATATATAGTGAGAGAGAGAGAGAGAGAGAGAGAGAGAGAGAGAGAGAGAGAGAGAGAAATAATAATAAATATGAAGACTAAAACCCAAAGAGGGCACGATCAGGATAAAAATATATCAAATATATAAGAACCCTAGAGCAAATATTTATTAAAATAAAAGATTACAATTTTAAGCAAGAATCGCTGCTTTCACCCTTATCGAGATCTTCTGAAACGGGAGTTTCAGAAGATCCTGTTAAGGGTGATACTTAAACTTGCTTAAACTTTAATCTGTTATTTTAATAGATATATATATATACAAATGTAATCTAAGTTTTTCGAATAGTAATAATTGTTTCTACGTTTCGCACAAGGCCACCAATTATACCAGTTTATTACTGGTACTTTATTTTATCGACCACGAAAGGATGAAAGGCAAAGTTAACCTTAGTGGGATTTGAACTCAAACTATAAAGGGCCGTAATTCTTTGCTGCTCTTGTGTTGGCGGCCCCATGGAATGGGTGATGGCGTCGACTGAGGATGGAAGACGTGATGACTTCAACAAAGGATGGAAGGGGTGATGACAAACTTTTATTATATTATGTATAGATATAGGGTGTTTGATTGGCAGTACAAGTAGAGCGTCAGACACAATGCTTTACAGGATAGATTTACGGTCCTTTACGATCTGAGTCCAAATCCCGCCGAGGTTAACTTTGCCTTTCATCCTTACGGGGGTCGATAAAATAAAGCACCAGTAATACATTGGATAATTGCTGACCTTGTACCGAAAGTAGAAACAATTATATTATGTATAGATATTACAATTGGCCGCC
>OZ024757.1:38993929-39003929 GCA_964016885.1 Eledone cirrhosa | reverse complement strand
AAGGTAATGATATCGATGCAATCGAAGGTAACCCTTCACTCCCACATCACCGTCAGCGATACATACGTCATATTGTGAAGACGCATGGTTTAGTGTTTAGAGCATTGGGCTTGCAATGGAAAGGTTGTGAGTTCAATTCTCGGACCGGGTGATGTGTTGTTTCCTTGAGCAAGACACTTTATTTCACGTTGCTCCAGTTTATTCAGATGTAGAAATTAGATGATAGGAACTGGGGTCCCTATCATTAAATTACCCAAGACACCTCCAACGAGATATACCTTGGAGGAGGCCAGCTAATACCTGCATAGGTGTGAGCTATCACACACACACACACAAACACACACACACACACACACGTACGTCATATTACGACTTTGATAACTATCATCCCTACCGTCTCTCCAAATTCGGAGAGATGACAGCTCCGTTACTATAGGCACGTGGTTAGAATGTCTCAGGAAATAATTGCAGGACAGATTTTACAGGAAAATAAAACAATATGTAGGAGACACCTGAGCAAGATGGTTGGGTTATATCCATGAACTTGGCTGGTCTACCTGGGGATCCAGCCGGCTTAGTTGGAGATGGTTACTTTCTGACAAGACCCACCCAGGAATGAGTGGGGGATGAAGAAGAAAAAGAAGGAGAATAAAAAAAGGAAAAAGAGAAGACGAAGAAGGATAACAAAAATGACAAGATGATAAAGGAAATTTAGGGAAAGAAGTAGAAAAAAGGGAAAGACGATTAAGAAGAAGAAGAAGAAGATATATTTGTAGTAGTAGTAGAGGTTACTTGCAAGAATAATACTAACATTAACCGCAGCAGCAGCAGTAGTAGTAGTAGTCAGTCTCTAAGCTACACACTCAAAATGATTTTACCACCTGTGCATGCACCAAAATAAACATTATATAACAAAGCAATGTTTGCACACACAATATAATTAATATGCAAACACACATTTGTCAATAAATTTTAAAACACACACAATTACACACACACACAAGCATACTCAGTCAAACACACAAACACACAAACAAACAGACGAACACTCACACACACACTCAAACACACAAACACAAACACACACACAAATACACACACACACACACTCACGAACACAAAACAAAACCACTAAAAAATGAACGAGACATGAACTTTGCAAGATGTAAAAACCAGAGACAACAGCAACAAGAACAACGACCACAATATCAGTGGCACAAACAACAACAACACCACAAACAACAACAACACCAACACCAACACCACAACTACAAGCAACATCAACTTCATCAAAAGCAAGGGTAGCAACAACAACAACTGCAACGCCGCGAACAGCAACACCACAAGCAGCAGCAACCACAACAACACCGCCACCACACAAGCAAAGAACAACCACACCA
The DNA here is from genome assembly GCA_964016885.1 of Eledone cirrhosa. Lineage (NCBI taxonomy): Eukaryota > Metazoa > Mollusca > Cephalopoda > Octopoda > Eledonidae > Eledone > Eledone cirrhosa. The sequence goes on along the minus strand of OZ024757.1, from coordinate 39,002,529 downwards.
CCACCACAAATAACAACAACACCACACCATCATCACCACATCATCACCACAATACCACCACCACCACCACCACGACAAGCAACAACACCACCGTCACCATCAACACCACACCATCATCACCACCACCGCCACCACCACCACATGCAACAACACCACCGCCACCATCAACACCACACCATCATCACCACCGCCACCATCAACACCACACCATCACCACCACCACCAGCACCACCACGAGCAACAACATCACCGCCACCATCAACACCACAATACCACCACCGCCACCATGAACACCACACCATCACCACCACCACAAGCAACAACACCACCGCCACACCACCACCACCACCACCACCACAACATCTATCACAAGACCTATACAAGATAAAGTAGATGTTATTACGAATCTGGTTTTTACGTAATTTTTATGATAATATTTTATAGTATCACTTCAAAAGCTATTTTAAATCCATCAATATTATTTCCAGATCGATAAGTAATAATCGATATTATTGAAAACTGCATAAAGAAACAATTGAAATTTAAGGAGCAAATCGATCCTGCATGCCTTTTAGTGCGATATAAAATACATACATACATATATATATGCATAGATACGTACATATATATACATACATAGATACACATACATACTCACATACATTACACACACACACACACTATATATATATATATATATATATATATATATACATGTCCCCATAGTATCGAAGTTGTGAGCTCTCAATTCGGAGAAGTAGCGGCTCTTCCTGGAGTGACTCTCTGATCTCCCAGCTACAAATCTGTCCAGTGATTCTTACCTGAGATATTCTAACCACATGTCCATAGTATCGGAGCTGTGATCTCTCAATTCAGAGAAGTAACATCTCTACTTAGAGTGACTCTCTGATCCCCTAGCCACACATTCTTTCCTAAGACATACTAACCACATACCCATAGTATCTAAGCTGTGATCTCTCAATTCGGAGAAGTAGTGGCTCTACCTGGAGTCACTCTCTGGTATCCGAGTTACGCCCTCTATCCAGTAAGGTAATATTGATGTTATTGATTTTGTATTATGTTTTGTGAAACCTTCGAACGCCCACTCAGTAATTTAGACTGTATCAGTCATGAGACTATATGGAATATTAATATTAATGAAATACTAAAAGTAAATACTAAGAGAACACGAAATTGAAATGCATATAAAATAGAAATGGTGGAGTTGGCAACAATATTTGCTAAAATATGTGTAGAGATTATTTCTTCATATAAGTTTTAGATACTCTCAGGTGGATTTGTTGAATTCCATTATAATCATTTTATCTACGAACACGATATGGCTTCGAGCAGAATTGTTTCTATTTCATTCCTCTTAATAAATTATATACACACAGATATATAGATATATAAGTGCTTACTATTCAAATATTAATGACAATAGATATATATGCTAAATACATGTACAAAATTATACAGTTTAGGCTAAATGCCTACCCATCTCTTGTCTATCGCATAAGCTTTGAATTTTCAAAATGATTTAAAACCATAGACAGTGCTTTTCATTTGAAATATGTACAATAAAAAAAAAGCTATCATGTTTCTTTTATTGGAACTCGCGTAACAAAACATTTCCCGAAATTTTGGTGACCCATTTGCTTTAGCTCTGGTCAAATTGACCTGTATTTGAAGATATTGCACATTTTCATTAATCTTTCACAGATGTAACCAAATTCCCGGGCAATATAATAACACAAACCTGCTACTGCAATATTTCCGAAAGGATACAAATTGAAATCGTAATGCAAACTCAGTAATGAGACAGAACATTGCTAACCGGAGACATGGTTGGTCTTTAGAATAGAGAAATAGACTATGAATAAAGCAGTTAATACAAGTTAAATCTTCTTTGAAGCACAGAGACTGAAGAAATCAAGCGAAGGAGATAAAACTTGAACCGCTTAAAACAACAGGCAAAGCTATATCAACGTAAACACATTTAATAAATATTATGATAATCATGGTAATGAACAGTTTTTCTAACCTGTATGATTATAATGTATACCAATAGTTAGCTCTACACCTCGACACTGACGTCAACCTAAACATCGTGTGCTCACCTGGGTGAACATACAGTAACTTTACGTTATACTCCCTTGATATATATATATATATATATATATATATATATATATATATATATATATTAGAAATAGTATGGAACTAGCTGTTAAAATAGCAAGAGCTTTTGCCTTGGGGCTCCGAAACTTTCTAATATAGCCATACACCGCTCCGCCAAGTATCGACTATATATATATATATAATATATATATATATATATATATATATATATAATATATATATGGCTGTGGTTAGAATGTATTTGATCCTCTTTGAGCATGAAAGAACAGGAATTTGGTTTGCGTATTATGTATTATTCGGAATCATTTAAATTATTTGTATCGCACATTTAATATGAGATGCCAGCGTTTCAAATCTCCACATTCTGGTTATCAAGGAGTCAATTATCTGTTCCCATATATATCATAAAAAATATTATATGCTTTTGTTTTTAATGTTTTTATCCCATGTATTTTGTGGATTACCATATCCAAGAATATTGTGGCCTTGTCAGCCTCACAGATCTTTCCTGATGTATATTAATGCCACCCATTATTCCATTTATATTCCATAATGCTACCATTATATCCGATGTGTGAAATCTTCTATAAGAATTCTTATCTTAAGCCCTGTCAGAGAAAAACAGTGAAAGTTATCGATATTTCATCTCAATCCCCACTTATTCTACAGTTGCGTATCATATATATATTCTGCTCCGTTACTTGTTCTATTAAAGCTAGTTTCTGCTGTGATCTTAGACTCATATGAAAAATTCCTTTCTTTGCAATTATTACTGACACCCTCTCTATGTCCGTCCTTGGTCGGTCATGTACGAATTTTCTGAGAATTATTCCTTCTCTTATCTCTCACGTCTTCTTCTATTATATAATTTTCATATTTAAAAACATAGAGAAAGGAATTTTGTATTGTTATGTGTTCTTCAAATGGTCAATATTGTTTTTGTTACCTCGCGATTATTTTTCTTACTAGAAAACTCCCATATTATATTATATAATATATAATTGTTTTCATATTGTATCAGACCACATCCGTGTCTAAATAACTGCTTTTGTGGTGGATATCATATCTCATCCGATCTCTTTCAAATTCAGGGAGATGCATTGAAAAAGAAACATTGTTTTCCATATATTTATGTATAGGCTTGCTAACTATTCACAAAGGATCCAGGTAACACTAGCTTAACTATAAATTATTAATGAGCGAGCTAGCGTGTTGATTGTTACCTTAACGTTTCTATATAGCTGTGTTATACATATTAATCTATTATTCCTATAAATATTATTATTAATATTATTATTACATTATATGGCCGATGGATTGACAGTATCGGTAGATCATCGGAGAATATTCTTTATAGCATATAGTTATGGACCTTTACACTCAGTTCAAATTCCGCCGATGTCAACTTTGTTTTTCATCCTGTATATCTCAACCTCACTTCCTTTCTCTCTTCCTATCTATCATTCTCTAGAAGAAATCTACTCTATTCAGACCTAGAGAGGAGATGCGTATTAACAGGATTAAAAGTACCCTAGAAATGTCATATAACAATTGTTTCTATTTTTGGCACAAGCCCAGCAATTATCCCAGTGCATTACTGGTGCTTTATTCTATCGACCCTGTAAGGATGAAAGGTAAAGTTAACCTGAGCAGGATTTGAACTCAGAACACAAAGGACCATACTTTTATGCTGCAAAGCATGGTGTGTGACGCTCTACTGATACTGACTCCATCAGGAGTTATGGAACTATGCATGCATATAGAATATATATTGCGTACATACAGTGAATTGTTTAACCTTATGCTGTTGCATATCATGTGTTTTAAACAGACTGTGGTGTCCAACAGTGCTATCATTTGAACTATATTAAACACGAACCCTGATATGTTTTCCTTCGTATTATATTTTCAAGATCCAGTTCTAAACATACAGATATCATGATCACTTTCCCGGCCCACGATAGTGTTAATTTAAATTTCAGCATCTATATTGATGAAAGTCATTTAAACTTGATCTCCGGTAATACATCGGTCAGGCAGGGGTTAATACATATATATATATATATATATATATATATAGGAAAACAGACAGGACCCAGTAGGTTGAGCTCATGCCATTTCGACAGCGGATCTAGCAGTCGAAACGGTCGGAGCTCAGCTGTCGGGTTCCTCACATTTTTCCAAAGACCCACTCGGTTACCCCAAGTATCGAGTACTCTGGTGCGTTATGGTCCACCTGGTAACTTACCACACCATCTTTGTTTATATATATGTATATATATATATATATATATATATATATGTATATACACACACATCCAAACCATGCAATCGTAGAACAGAATTTAGGAGCCTGAACGAAAGGACAATTAGACTTAAAAAGATATATTTTCACATCTAAAAACTGAGAAAGCAAGCTATAATAAACACCAACAGTTTGTACATGTTATAAAGTCATCTCTTTTATATATATATATATATATATATATATATATATATATATATAAATATATATATATAAATATATATATATGTATAAACTGCTTTTTTTAAAATTATTTTATCCCGTAGACAACGTGATGTGTATAGTAAGTTTTCTGTCGTCCACAATTTTTTTCACTATATAATATATATATATATATATATATAAGACATGGTGTTTTTGTTTGATTCCTTGATAATTATGTTTGGAAGGATTCCTTTGATACGCTTGTCAGTTAGGTCAAGCTTTTCCCTGAAGATTGCGATTGGTAGCCATCATTCAGCTTCATCGTTAAATGTTTATCCAACTCAACATTTGTTTTCACGTCACATAATCAAGATAATCCCCAATGGACATCATTGCTGGCTCAATTGTCTGTCGATGTGATCAAACTTGTGACGAACAATACAGCCGAACAAGATACGGTCAACTGTCTTATAAAGGTTTCAAATTTTACACCTGATCATTTGTTTTCTTTATATTATTGTATATTTGTTAAAACTATTGAAGCCATGACATTGATCTTTCGTTTCTAAATCTAGACATCATCATATATTTCTATTTTTGACTCAAATCCTTTGAGGCAACTTTGTACTTTATTGCATTTTACCTCAACTAATAAATATTTTGCGTAATATTCACCAAAGTTTAGGAACCTTCTCTGATGAGCGGCTATTAAATTCATCTCAACGTTTCTATTTATCTTCACTGGTTCCCCCTCCCCAGTTTCTCCTTAATATATTATGAATTCTGGTGTTGATTTGTTTTGACTGTTTCTAATGGTTTCGCTAAGGCTATACATATATATATATATATAATTGGTGTTGGATGCTTAAAGCGTCCGTATTCGGTAGGCCGTATGAATACTCGATGCTCTCATAGAGCAGTGTATGATATCACAGTAAAAAGGAGAATCAGTGTTGCGACGAATGGAATTTATTGGACATATTACAATCGTTTCTCTAGTGACCAGGACGAGGCACGATCGATGTGATGATCGAACCTGACTCTGAAAATCGCAATGTCCTCAGTTACGTCTTGATTCTACGAAGTAGATTTTCCTATGTCCTTTTACATCGATATACTTCGCTTGCCGGCTTAGATCCTGTTGTTAAGCCTATATATATATAGTAATAATAATAAATTTGAAGACTAAAATCCAAAGAGGGCTCGATAATTGTTCTCCACGCTCCACATATGACGTATTATCTTCGTTTTTCCCGTTCATTGCCAGAGAACGTCTGTATGAACCACCTAAGAGAACATTAGTCTACGACTTCTTTTATACCATAAACGTGGTTTTGTCTTTGCGCGTAATTGTTTTTCACCGCTCCAATTAATGACGTATTATATTCGTTTTTTCCCGTTCTTTGCCAGGGAACGTTTCCACGAACCAAAGTATCGTTTTCCTGTCTTCCTCCGGTTGCAACGTTTTTTGTAATATTCACTTCTGCGTTTACAGATTGACTTTGTTAGTTTCAGAAGATCCCGTTAAGGGTGAAAGCAGCGATTCTTTGCTTAAACTTTAATCTGTTATTTTAATAAATATATATATATATATATATATATAGTATTTTTCTATATTTGCCTCTATTTTCGAGTTCCTCTACGTTTAACATGTAGTTTCATAATTGTCTCAAGTCTATTATTCGGTGTAAGTGGTGTAGATATATAGTATATACTAACTGAATCAATTAACTTTAGGTTGGTCACTTTCGAAAGCTCATTTTACTTTCACGAAGTGTGTAATGTCTTCTATCTTCATTTAGATTCTTGTTTGTATTCTCCTTCATCTCGTATGCCGTGACTAAGAGGCGGAGGGTAAGTTAGTTGGGGGCGGAAGATGATCGTTCAGACGTCACACACATACACACATACTTAATCTCTTTGATATTATGGCATTGTTACAGATTTTACTTTCTTACTCTGATTCTGCTGTTTATAAACGGAATGGCTTGTATATTCTTAACTATTACTGTATTTCTAAGATCTTACTCAGACCTGTCTCTACGCAGTACTATCTTCTAATTCACTATTTTATCTCTGTTTCATCATCCTCTTCTAAATATCTCTATGGTAGTTTTTATTATATCATTCTGTTTAATTTACATGACATTTCTAACAAGTCTATTCATTTATTTTATATCAAGTGAAAACCTTGTTTCGTTTATGTATGACTTCGTTTTGTCCATCGTCATTCATTTCTAGCAATTGTGTCTATATGTATATATGAGAATGGGCTGTTGGTGTCAAATAAAGATTATAATATGGTTAGTATTGTCATTATTGTTATCATTGTTGTTGTTATGAGTTTTGCCGGTGTTACTGGCGTAATAAAAATCATTATAATTATCTTCCTCAATAAAATAATCTATTTTTGAATCACTTTTGTAAAACTAGCATTTATTTCTATTATATATTTGCTGTAGGGCTTGATACAAATTATTACTATTAATAATTTTCTATATAGAATATTATTATTATTATTATTATTATTTCTGGTTGGTTTTTCTTGTTATATTTATAATAATAGTAACAGCAATTCTTATCCTACCAATACCAAATAGAAATAATAATAATAATATTATTATTAATATTATTTAGGTTTTCGTTATCATATAATTTCCTAGCAATATAACTGACTTTCTTCGTTTCTGTTTGTGTTTTTCCCCTTTTTTAATTTGGATATTTTTGTTGTTATTATTATTTAAATGTAAATTTATCATTACGATGATATAATACACACACAAATGCTTCTTTAATAATAGGGAAAAGAATTAAAATGGCCGTTAGGTATTTCTTCTATATTGAATTCTACAATTATTTTTACCATCACATTGTGTTATTTTATATTATCTTTACTTTCCATAATTTCCTTGTTTGCTTTACCTTATATATATATTATTATTTTTATTTTCATTTTAACCAATCAGGAATAGTTACTCAGTGAAATGTTTTTGTATTGTATAGTTTGTATATATTCCTCAATGATTATTTGACGTTCACCAATTACTTTCAGCTTCAGATTTTCTAGATTGTTCTTAATGAAGCAACAGCGTTTTAGAGTGGATAATTATTGCTTAAGGCTAATATTTAAATTTTACAATTTTACAAAATGGTTAAAATAAGGATACTTGTGAAGTCTATCCAAGACATGAAAATACTTGATTTTAACTTATAATATAATATTCAGCACTGAAAAAATCACGAGTGCATAAACTACATAAATAAGGGTAAAAGGTACTGTAGCTTATAATAAGACTGACATTATTTGAAAACACACACAATACAGAATATATATACATATATATATATATATATAAACAGATTCACGACCTCGACAACTGAGCTCGGGCCGTCGAGTTCCTGAATCCTTTCGTATTACCCACTGTTATACCCCAAATATCGAGTACGCTGGTGGGTTATGATCTAGCTAGTTTTCACCACACCATTTCTGATATATATATATATATATATATATATATATAACGCCAGCTCCAACAGTTTGCAAGAGATGTCAACATGAATGGATGTGTTATTTTTATCTAAAGACATTTTTTCCAATTCAAATCTGCCCGTCCCTTCAGTCTATCTTATTTCTCATTCTTTCTTCTGATGAAGGACTAGCGCCCGAAACGTTAAAACTCTCTTCCTGCTATATCAAGTGTTAACCTAATATATCCCTTCCGTATACTGTACCGATTGTGTTGTTATTTCTGTTTACCTTTTACATCCATGGGATGAGTTTGGTTGAAATAGTTTCACAACAGTTAATTCGCCATATCCGAGGACAATTTGTTTGACCTTAGACGGACCATCAGCTCGGTATAAATGAGATTATAACTCTTGTGGAAATACTTATATATATATATATATATATATATATATATATATATATATATAGTCCGTATGTAAAAGGTAAACAGGGAGAACAACACAAACGATACAGTATATGGAAGTAATATATAAGTGTAAC
>OZ024757.1:38963929-38968929 GCA_964016885.1 Eledone cirrhosa | reverse complement strand
TTATTGCAAGTTCGTTTATTTTCGTTATTTTAGGTAGGTTTATTTTCGTTTTTGTTTGCGTGGGTCTTTCTTCTTTTATAAAAAAAAAAGAAGAAACAAAATCTTTAAAAAAATCCAACAAAATCGAAGAAAAATCAACAAAAAACAACCACGTATATATGTAAAATAAAACGGAAGTAGAATAAAATTCCAATTTAATATCTAAGAAGCAATTTAGAGAATCTTTGAAATGTAATATATTGAAATTTATATGTGAATATTCCAAGGTTTGATTTTTGTTGAGTTTTGTGCGATTTATTTTCATATTTGTGTACATGTATGTGTATCTGTACGTGGTATATTTCCTGTATATGTATATGTGTGTGTGTGTGGGGGGGGGGGGGGGGGTATGTGTGGGATAAGGGTCATTAACCCATATATTGGATCTAACTTTGGTTGGAATCTAAAACTTGATCACTATATGTATTAAAATAGTAGTATGAAGTGATAAACCGTATCTATGTGGATTTGATATATTAGAAAACTCGAATATAATACACACACACACACACTATATATATATATATATATATATTAAGCTTGTTGAATCCCAACAAATTAAATATAACCTCGGCATATATATATATATATATATATATATATATATATATATATATATATAAGAAAGGAATCAGACCCCGAAGGCTGGGCTCCGGCCATTTCGACAGCTAGATCCGAACTAAGCCAGCAGTATTAGAACGGCGGGATTCTAGCTTATCTTATCAAGGGTACAGTCCATATATGGGCATGTAATTAAAACAAAAAAAGAAGAAAAGAAGAAAAAGAAAAAAGAAGAAGAAGAAAAGAAGAAAAAGAAAAAGAAAAAGAAAAAAAAGAAAAAAAGATGAAAAAGAAAAAAAAAGAAGAAAAAAAAAGAAGAAAGAAGAAGAAAGAAGAAAGAAGAAGAAAGAAGAAAGAAGAAAGAAGAAAGAAGAAAGAAGAATGAAAAGAAAAAGAAAAAGAAAAAGAAAAAGAAGAAGGGTATGTTTTGGGGGTTAATAACATGAAAGAGGAAAAGGAAGACATGCAGATGTAAAAATGAAACCCTGGGAAGGGGCACATAGGAGATAAAACAGAGCATGATATTGTTAACCATCTTGGAATATGAAAAAGCAGAACTAGTCTAGAGTGTTAGTGGGAGGTGGAAAACGTGTGTTTATACGCCTACATGACGATGTATATATGTATATGAGAATGTATATATGTATATGAGAATGTATATATGTATATGAGTATGTCGACAGCCGATCGACTTTCGTCAAATCGGACCGAGGAAACAATGTTTCCATTGGTCTTTCCAATTACTAATACTATCTCCAGATAGAAGGAACAACTCCAGGTAGAAGGAACAAACGCATAAACCAGGTCCAGGAATCGAACTAACAACCTCACGATTGAGAATCCAATTCTCTTAACCACTCAGCCACACACCTTCACATAAGAGTATGTATATGTGTAAAATCGTATCTATATGTGCATACGTGTAAATATATGTGTATACGTGTATGTATATGTGTATACTAGTTATTTGCCTGCTGTAACAAGGATTGATATGCAAAATGCATGTGTGGGTGTTTACACGCACACACACAACGCTTACACACACCTATATATATGATAAATCTATAGTAAAGTGTAAAAGTTTGATTTATACATTTCTCCTTATACATTCATACACACACAAATCTATATACATATATATATATATATATGTAAGTGTGCTTGTATGTATGTGTATATATATGCATGTATCTATGTGCATAACATATATGTGCGTTTGTATATATGCATATATATATATATATATATATATATATATATATATATATATATATATATATACATGTGTGTGTGTGTGTGTTTTTGTGTGTGTGTATGTATTAGAAAGGTTTTTTTTATCATTTTCCATTATGCCTCTCTACACACATTTGCAAACAAACTTCGATTTATAAGTATGTTGTTAGTTGCTAATCTATATTTCAGATTTTTCTCGATACTTCCAATAACATCATACAGGTGAACTTACTTGACACAATCTTTCAATTAAATATGATTTATTATTATAGTTTTTCTTGATGTTTATATATATATTTAAACATATTTTTTTTATATATTTATTTAAGTATTTCATTATTTGCTTTTGTTTGGTTCTGTTTCTATTTTATTTATTTATTTTTTTTTTTTGTACATTTACATTTTTTTTTTTTTGATGCGTGAAATCGCGTCGCTTGCAAGTATGTTATGACACGTGCGATAAACGTGTCGATGACGGCGAACACAAATGGGATAGAGAGAAGAGATAGAGCAAAAGAGATAGAGAGAGAGATAGTAAGAGGAGAGAGAGAGACAAGAAGAGGGATAGTTAAAGTGCTTGAGAGGGAAATAGAGAGAGATTCAGAGAGAATTAGGTTGACAGAGAGAGAAAACGATAGAGAGAGAGAGAACGAGAGAGAGAACGAGATATGAAAGAGAAATAATGAGATGTGAGAGAGAATGAGGTGGGAAGTTAAAGAGAAAGAATGAGATGTGAAAGAGAGAGAGAGAGAGAGAGAACGAGAAAGAACGAGGGAGAGAGAGAATAAAACGAGGCAGAGAGAGTGAGAACGAGAGAGAGAGAGAACGAGGGAGAGAGAGAAGAGAACAAGGGAGAGACAGAGAAGAGAACGAAGGGAGAGAGAGAGAATAAAACGAGGAGAGAGAGAGAATAAAACGAGACAGAGAGAACGAGGGAGAGAGAGAGAGAGACGAGGGAGAGAGAGAGAAGAGAACGAGGGAGAGAGAGAGAAGAGAAACGAGGGAGAGAGAGAAGAGAACGAGGGAGAGAGAGAAAGAACGAGGGAGAGAGAGAGAGAGAGAGAGAGAGAGATAACGAGATGGGAAGTGAAAGAGAAAGAATGAGATAGACCGGAAACCAAATTGCAATAAATGTCGTAGAATGTTGAGGAAGTAAAGAGTAAGTTAAGTAGTTCACTAAACATCATCTATATATGTCCCAGGAAACATATATCGTGCATCGTCGTGTTTCCATTTCCGGATGAAGTCATTGCTCATGCTTTTCTCCTGATTTCACACAAGTTATTAACACCTGCATTCAAAAGGCACCCACTTTCCTAATTTGTCTATTTACATTTCCTGTCAACGTGCAGTAGCCCATTGCTTACATGTTAATACATATATATATATATATATATATATATATATATGCATGTTCGATTGGTATCTGCTCTACTGCGGCTACAAGTTTGATATATATATATATATATATATATATATATATATATATATATAATATATATATACACTCATTTACACATATGCATTTATATGTGTTGCATGTGGTCGTATATATATAGTTAAGAGGAGAGGAAATATATATATGTATAATATATATATATATATATATATATATATGATCGGGGTCGAGGTTGGTAAAGTCCACTCGCCCTCAAAAACGACGAATTTCCAACGACAACAATATATATATGTGCGTTTGTGTGTATGAGTGTCTGTATACAACCCAACACGAGACGGATTTTGTAACTACATCGAGAACTTGGAACGGTGACTCACTTGTAACTGTAGACACACACACACACACACACACACATATATATATATATATATATGTATATATATGCGTGTGCGTGATATATGGTATTTTAAACAATCGTATTTTAAACAAAACATAGATTCTTAGAATGATTTTATAATCAATAAATCCTAACTAAATTTTAATAAGACTTCCATTGTTAGTTATAATGTTGAGAGTATTTCTAATCTTATTTAATAATTTATTCGAGAACATTCACACAAATGTTTTGAGCTAAGTCTATTGAATGTTTTCATTTAATGTCCCTATGTGTGATATTCTGGTTCATAGAGTGCTTTTATACTCCGACATTACATTACTCTCTTTTTAGTTTGTAATAAGATTAAATTTGTACCTATTAGTACACACACAATACCACACACACAAACATACATACGTACGTAGTAAGGGAGATGGAATTTGGTGTTACAGGATTTGTACAAACTGTATTTGCTACACGAGACGGACTTCGTAACAGCAATGACTACTTCGAACTTAGCCAGCCTATATCTGTAATTACACAGCTAACACACACTCATCATATATATATATTAATTAATTAATGTTTGAGGCACGTTGGCCGAGGCTTTGGACGGGAAACGAAAAGATTCGTTTTCTATCCACCCGCCACCCACGTAATGTTTGTAAATCGGTGCTGGTCGAGGCACAGAATTGAATCGGATTCCAGTTGCTAATCACTTTACTGTGTCGGCCGTCACAAACATTCATAACCGGCATGGGCTGGGGTTTGGATTCTGTCGATCGATTGGTTATTGATTAGGCGATGCCCGCTAATGAAGCCACATACGCCGATTATGCATTGTTGCATAATATATTCAGAGAGAGGGTGCAGTGCACTTACTGCTGCACTAAGTGTGGCCGAAACTCGAGTCGGGAACTAGTATAGGCACCCGTTTTTACGTGTGTTGTATTGAAGCGAATAACTATGTGTATACTCTGGGAATGTACTCTACATTACCTATTGAGTACGCTGAGATACAACCGGTCCTGGACATTGATGGATATGCTGGTCCGTCAACTCATTATTATTATTATTATATTAATATATATAGCCTCAGTCGGATGGCTGGAACAGTGTAAAAGAGTATATATACACACTTCTACACGTATTTGTTCCTTCAAGTGTTACATCAATATCTACCCAATTTGTTTATTTTTTTTGTATACTGAGTATTGTATTGTGCAATCGTTTTTTTATTATTTTTCGTCCTCACTGCTTTCCATCACAAACACCACCACCACCACCATCATCCTCCTCACCATCACCATCATCATCATATTCAATATCATTCCACACTTCATCACCCTTGTCATGGCCATCAGTAACCACAAACACCATCATCATCACAAA
>OZ024757.1:38928999-38933999 GCA_964016885.1 Eledone cirrhosa | reverse complement strand
TACCGATTGTGTTATTTCTGTTTACCTTTTACATACATATATATATATATATATATATATATATACCATCTCCACCAGTCTTCATCCGTAGGATTTCGACCACCGGCTCAACCCCGACTCAATTCACCGTGGTCAACCTCTTTACTTTTCCCAAAACTCTCTCCCAAAACTTGTTTCTTTATGTCGTTCCACCACTACCCCTCACACCATCGGAAATCTTTTCCTTCCCACTTTTCTCCCGATGAAAGGCCTATGTCCGAAACGTCATACCCCACCCCACTCTCAATCGTGAACCTAATACCAACACTTTGTATTGCACTCTTCGTTATTGTTTTTGTTTTAACTATATATATATACATACATACATACATACACGCACGTACACCCAAAATTTCATTGAAAGCTAAGTATCGTATCCTGCAAACACCACGATATTTAACGAGCATTATATACGAGGCGTTTTTTGAAATGTTCCGCTAGTTAGGTACTTGGGCGCTAGTCAGTTAATGTTCCCACATAAATGGGAGATAACCGACAACTTCAGGGAATCTAATCAACGATTAAATCAGAGTGCTTATGTTTCTCAAACATATTCTACACAGTAGGGAAATAGAACTGGTCCTATAAGAGCTATTAACGTGTGTGTATGCTTGTGTGTGTCTTTGTGTGTACGTACAACAATTATTAAGTTGAAAATTAAAGTAGTAAACAAATTAAATAGAGTGCATAATAATAATGGCAGATTCTGGTTCGGAATTAAAATTTATCTTTCCTTTTCCATCAAAACTTTTTGAATAAGAGGTATATTTTATTTTATCTATATTTATCAATAACTTTGAAATATTTGAATAATAATTTGGTCTATACATTTATTATTTATTAACGTTCTAGGCACTATAGAAATAAAACTATTTTAAGTAATTCATTTATCCTATCATTATGCATAATTTTAAGCAAGCAATCTCAACGCAATTTAAAATTGTCTATGGTCTTTTAGAAGGGACGTTGATTTTCGTTTGTATTTGTTTATGTTCGCATTCTCATTAAATTATTTCACAGATGTTTGTTGTTTTTTCTCTCTCTTTTTAGACTACAACGTAAAAGATTTTGGCTGGAGTGTTTAGAAAACATATATAAAAATATAAATGTATAATTTAAACGCTATTCAAAGAATGTCTTAACGTTTGAAAGAAGTCTCTATAAAATAGTTAAAATCAAAAATAAAGTCAGGAGAGAAATTAATATCTAAAAATAAGTTTAATATGAAAAGAATTAAATGTTTATGAAGATGTGACTGATTAGTAAATATTTTGTGAAGATTACATAATTTTACACAAAAAACATCTCCTACAAGAATAATAAATCATATATCTTAAACGTATTCTATTCAATTAAACAACATTTTAGTAATCATTGAACTATTCTTTAAATGATTTGGCAATATAAATTTTGTGAAGTGTCTAGCTGAGAAAAAATATAATTATTGAAAGCTTTTCAAACATGAGAAGGCCGTGAATAATTTGGCAAGTTATAAGAAGGAAAGTAAATACACACACACACACATTATATATATATAATGAAGGAAGTGTCGTAAGGAAACAGGTGGACCATAACGCACCAGGGTGCTCGATACTTTGGGTAGTAGAGTGTGTAATAGAAGAGTCAGAACCTCAACGGCAGAGCTCAAGCCGTTTCGACAGCGATTTCCGGACAGCTTTTTCTTGAGTCCAGAAATAGCTGTCGAAATGGCTTCAGCTCTGCCGTAGGGGTTCTGACTCTTTTCCTATGTATGTATGTATGTAAAAGGTAAACAGAAATAAAAACATAATCGGTACAGCATATTGAAGGAATATATAGGTTAACGCTTGATATAGGGTCTTAACGTTTCGGACACTAGTTCTTCACCAGAAGAAAGAATGAGAAATAAGATAGATTGAAGGGACGGGTGGGTTGGAATTGGAATATATCTATCTATCTATATATATATATATATATATATATATAAATGTATGTATATATGTATATATATATACACATATTGGTAGACAACTAGTGGGATGAGTCTGGTAGAAGTATTTCCACAACAGTTAATGCATCTTTTCCGAGAACAATTCGTTTACCCTCAGACGGATGAACAGCTCATTTAAACCGTATATATATATATATATATGAATATGTGTATATATATAAGTGAGTGAGTGAGTGTGTGTGTGTGTGGTACAAACGAATGGTTAAACGTGAATTGTTTGTTTGTCTGTGTCTTCCTTAGATTGTGTGTATATGTGACTATATATTTGCACACACGTGTATGAATGTGTGTCACATATGACAGGTACTAGAGCTGCGCCAAGGTCGTTGGCTAATTACACCGACGACATATTAGATTTGTCACTTTCTTTATATATATTGCTGACATTTCTTAGATCCCAATAGAAGAGAAACGTGGGGGAAGAAGGCAATGAATTTGTCATTCATGTATTTTACATATTAAATTCTTGGTCTATATGATACCTCTAGGCTTTGACGTACTGTTTTGATAATCCCTGTTAACAATGTTGGTGTAGAATATACTCATATTCTTGAGCGAAATTTTCGATTATTTTTTTTCTAGTAAGAAGTTTGTGTTTTAGTATTTATTTATATTTCTTGCTTTCTGACGAAAATTGTTCATGTATAACTCGGTAGGTGGCAGGGATAAAACAAAAACATGACATGTTTACAAACTTGTGAAACAGTATGAGGTTGTTTGCACATGTGTTACACACGCACACACACATATATATATATATATATAAGAGAGAAAGAGAGAAAGAGAGAGAAAGACAGATTTAGAGAAATAAAACGGAGAGGGAGGGAGAGAAAGAGACTAAGATTCTGGCTGATAGAAATTGAGAGAGAGAGAGACTGAAACCGATATAGAGAGGGAGATAGATAAAATGGTAGTCGTAAATCCATTATTTAAATTAGTACTCCATACTTTACCAAATAGAATACAGATATTGTTACAATTTATGTATGTCTTAAAGTGAACCTCAAACAGTTTTGATGGCGAAATGGAAAATTTATTTTGCAGTTCTAATGTATTTCGATATATATAATATTTTTTCTTATCAACCATTTTTTTTAATGTCAATATTAAAAGTTTTGACGAAATATAACTGCTTTATCGGATACGTTTTAATCTACTTTTGAATGTGTTGGATATACTAAGAACGAGCCGCTGAAGATGGTGATTAACATCAAGATGTGTTAACGATGAGGTTGAAAATAAAAAAAAGTAACATGGCGATAAAATTGACGATGATTATACCATAAAACTTAATAATTGTCTCTACTTTTGGCACAATGTCAGCAATTACCCCAGTCTATTACTGGTACTTTATCTTATCGACACCGTAACGATAAAAGGCAAAGTTAACCTCGGCGGGATTTGAACTCAGAATGGAAAGGGGCGTAACTATGCATCAAACCATGGCGACCGACCCTCTACCGATACTGCCAATCCACCGCCCAAGTGTGGATTATAATGTTGAAAAGAATGATGATGATGATGATGATGATGATAATGGTGTTGAATAGAATGTTGATCGTAATAGCTGTTGGCTTTCGTTCATGTAAAGGCGATCCTCTATATGCCAAGCAGTCTAACCTTTAAATAACACCTGAGAGTTACATACAAATGTATTTTACATCTCTCTCCTGACAATATATCTTGTAGCAATGGAATCATAGACGTCATCGTGCTACCGCTTTCAACACTCTATATAACATCCTATTTTCCTCATTCACTACCACACATCATCAACCTCAATCAACCTCATCATCATCGGCATCACCCCCATCATAACAAGCATCACCACCCTCATCATATTCATTAGCATCACCATCATCATTACCATCATCACAACCATCACTATCACTACCATCGTCATCACCGTCATCACCCTCATCACAACCATCACCATCATCATTACCGTTATCACCCTCATTACAACCATCACCATCGTCAACACCATCATCACCCTCACTATCATCACCATCATCACTATGAACCTCACCATCAACCTCACCATCATCAACATCATCATATTTACTGCTCTCGTCATTCTCATTGACTCCACCATCTTTACTATCATCATCATCATCATCATTCGTCTATAGTAGCTAGGACGTCGTATCGAATGTCTGTGACCTGAACTCACATCCCAGGAAGGTAATGTTTCCCATTTCGATAAAAAAACCCGCTGAGTACCGTCCTCTCTCTCTCTCTCTCTCTAGTTAAGGGTGAAAGCAGCGATACTTTGCTTAAATGTTAATCTGTTCTTATACATAAATAAATATATGAAATATCCGAGAGCCCCAGTAGACAACTGATGAGGAACTCCCTCCCCTTGTTCTTCCTTTCTTCTTATTCTTAAACCAACCTCAATTAGCAACACCACAGCCATCCTATTCTCTCAGTGGTCGTGGTAGCGTTGGTTGTAATAGTTTTGTTGGTAGTAGCGCTGTTGGTTATTCTCGTACTACAAGAAGTGTCAGTATTTATGGTAGTATTAGTATTGGTGGTAGTGATGGGAGTGTTGGTGTCAGGGATTTTGCAAGTAGTTCTTTTGATAGTAGTAGTGGTAGCTTTGGTGGAAATGGTAATGATAGTAGTTGTGGTATTGGTTATATTATCTACTTCCCCGAAATATTGTTTTTAGTATAACTTCTAAAATAAGTCTTTGATGGTCTTTTGTTACTATAAGTTACTGACGGATTATAATACAGAGCCAGCGACCTTATCAATAACCAGTGAAACCATGAAAGCCTTTGATACTTCATAAACTACAACATAATATATAACATAATATATAAAACAATATATAATACAATGTATACCATAATCTTTAATATAATATATAACGCAATATATAACAGTATATAACAATATATAATGATATATATAGCACAATATATAACATAGTATATAATAATGTATAGTGTTATTTCTGTGATGT
>OZ024757.1:38903999-38923999 GCA_964016885.1 Eledone cirrhosa | reverse complement strand
AGAAATTTGCAACTGAGAGGCGACGGAGTAGGATTTGGCACCAGGCTTCATGTACATAGGCAGTTTCTCTATACAGGCTTACAAGCTATAATCCGCACAGCTACTTAATTATCAGTCATGGACCTTTTGTAGTATTCTCAGCAATGAATACCGTTTGCATGATACACATTATTTAATTACTTTTTATTCAATCTTTGCTAATGAGTTTCAGATATTTGAACTGCCCCCTACCAGTTATTATGGAAGTCATATATGCAACGCTTTATAGCTTATTCAGAAAATGATCATAACTTTAGAACGATTTGACATATTAGGTTAACATACATTACAATAACCATTTTTCAGTATCTTCTACACTCATGTATGTGTGTATATCATATCAGTTGACATTATGATCTGAAAAATTGCAAGGATGTGGCAAGGAATGTGTTAGCATGTGAGGTCTCAGAAGACACATGATAACACACAGCCTGAACAAAGCAATGGAAAGTCCTGGAGGAGCCTAACACTGCCATACATGTGCCAGAGGGTTCCAATCTTTGGCTAGTTTAAAGAGCCAAATTCCTGCCTAATATTCTTTAGCATTTTATCAGGCGATGGCAATGCTCGAACTCGAGTTTGCAGCCATCATATATATATATTTGTTTACAAACAAACCGATCATCATAATAAATGTTCGGTAAACACATACGTACATATATATATGCATACTACTGTACGTCTGTATACATATATGTATGGACGTATACATAATTACATTTAAGTATCAGCCGTACAAAGAGTGAGAAATGAAATTTCATTTCATTTCATTCTTTTCCATATATATATAGGTACATATACACAGGGTGTCCCAACAAATATATATATATACACGCTTTACCTGTACAGACTATTGAAATGATTGACAGATATAATTCAATCGCATGTAAACATCCAAATATGTTTACATAATTTAAATATTATTGCATATAGTACAGACTTTATTTTAATACAACTTGTGTTTGCTATTGTAGTGCGTTTATATATTTTTTGGGACACCTTATATATATATATATACAAGGTCACACTGGGCCTTGATGCAGATGGTCGATATGGCCGAGCTGGGCAGAGGCGGTAGGCTCCTGTTAGCCTAAAAAAATGGCTCAAATAGTTTCTGATCATCACCTCGGTCGGCGTTTGTTACGAGGGCGGGGGCACATGAGCTGCGCAGTGGGTTGACGCCCTTCCCGCCTACAAAATGTATCAGATATGTTGAATATATATATTTCACAACCTCTCTTGATGATTCGACAAATGGTTAGAGAAGATTTAAGTGTGAGACATTCAGATGAACAAATACTTCCATAACTTAAGGGAGTTAAGAGGCCAGACCATCATGAAGATATATATACGAGGGTAATCCCAAAGGTAAGGTCTCCAAAGCGATGGGGACGCAGAGAAACTGTTCGTACGGCTGTTGGCAACACTGTTGTGATTGGTGCTTCCTTCACTCCCAAACAAGCATGCGCGCACTTCGCTGGGATACTCAATCTTGGCTTGGCAGCCGCTGAACGTTACCTCCAAATGCGAATTTCGCGCAGTAATTATATACAAGGGCAATCCCAAAAGTAAGGTCTCCTTCCGAGGAAAACATGCGTAAAGATTGGCGGATCACTCTGGATGCTCTTTGCATTTTGGTTCCTGAGGTTTCCCGAAGCACCATCCACAGGATTTTAACGGAAACGTTGCAATGCCGGAAGGAGACCTTACTTTTGGGAATGCCCTCGTATATATATATATATATATATATATATATATATATATATATGCATTTCTAATTAAGAACATACGAGCGTTTGTTATAATTACATATCCTGATACACATTTACTTCTTTCTATTTTTCTCCTTTACTGGATTTATACACACACATAAATATATATACATAAGCACACACACTGTGTATATATATATATATGAATTGTTGCTCACTTCCTCTTTAAGCAATGATACTTTCTGATGGTTGCAGATAAAGTTGACCGACTTCAAATGAAGCTTAGAGATAATTTCTATAGAGAGCAGAGGTTAACATGTGCCGTCTAGGAGATTATTCAGAACGGGTTTGCTACGAGAACCATAATAATAATAGTTTTTGATGGAGGTAAAAAGCTAACATTATGTGAATTGAGAAACCCCATTATATCAACAATACTACTACATTTTATTCACACCTAAACGATAAAAGACGGTAAAATCGACGGAATTTAAACTAAAAACTTAAACGGCAGTAGCTATATGTCACGTAAAATTTAGTTCGATGCTCTAACGATTCTGCCAATCCAGCACAACTAATAAGTCACACAGACAAATATAAACCCAAATTTGCGGGACATAGACCTATAGAGAAAATAGTACTACGAGGTATTATATATTTATTATAACCAGTACTGTCTATACGAAAGAAACAACACCAGGAAGAAGAAAAAAACAGCGAACTGCACAAACCAAGTCGCAGAGAGCTCTACTTGGCAACAACAATAACTTTAGCAATAATAACACAAAGAATCTATCAATAGGAAACATGAAACATTATCTCAACAATAATGTTAATAATTATATTGATTTCTAACACAAATATATTGATATGAAAAACTAATAAATTCAAGACATACGGTAATACTGAGACAATATATTCATAGAATGTCTATATATTTCTAACAGAAGTTCTTTTATGGCATGTATCTTAGAAGGCTTCGCTTTGCTTTTTGTTTTCCCTTCATATTTCATACATGTATATATATTATGTACGTTGTAGAATCTCGCATAAGTATATACTCAGACACACAAATATATACTCAGACACACACATATATACATAGTCATATATATATAGACACACACATATATAAACACACAAAAACGTATTTATATTTATATATATATATATATATATATATATATATAGATAGATAGGTTTGTGTGTGTTTGTAGTAAGGGGTAACAATATTCGGGCGAACATAGAATCTTAAACAGAAACCCAATGAGCCCACAATAGACACGTGTGTGTGTGTGTGTGTGTGTGTGTGTGTGTGTGTGTGTGTGTGTGTGTGTGTGTGTGTGTGTGTGTGTGTGTGTGTGTGTGTGTGTGTGTGTGTGTGTGTGTGTGTGTGTGTGTGTGTGTGTGTGTGTGTGTGTGTGTGTGTGTGTGTGTGTGTGTGTGTGTGTGTGTGTGTGTGTGTGTGTGTGTGTGTGTGTGTGTGTGTGTGTGTGTGCGCGTGTGTGTGTGTTATTGCTACACTAACAAAGTCAGTAGAATCGTGAAAGCTCCAGATAAAATGCTTTGAGTCATTATTTGTTCTTGGTTTTCTACATTCTGATTTGAAATTCTGCCATGGTCAATTTAAGCTTTCATTCTTCATAGGACAATAAAATAAAGTACCCGTTATATCCTGGGGCCAAGTACTTTAATCTCTCTTCCCTATAAATTGCAAGCCTTGTGTCTAGTTTAGAAATCAAATTCCACTGATATCTCTATCAATACTAAGGAAGTCATTTTAGTAATCAACATCGAGAAATCTATATCTTCGAGGGAGCATATTTATTGTGAATTCTATCTAACTACTACCGCCAGCACCAACACCGCTAATACCACCACAGCTACTACTACCACCACCACCACCACCACCACCACAGCTACTACTACCACCACCACCACCACAGCTACTACTACCACCACCGCCACAGCTACTACTACCACCACCCACCACCACCACAGCTACTACTACCACCACCGCCACAGCTACTACTACCACCACCCACCACCACCACTACTACTACTACCACCACCCACCACTACTACAACCATAACCAGCACTACCACCACTACTACTGCTGCTGCTATTATCACGGATTTGTACGTCTCTGTGAATGCGATCATATGTTTTCTAAATATAAATATCCATACGTATTTGCACAAACTAACATTATATAATTACGCGTGAAACCAATAAAAGAATGCAGAAAACATCATTAATGTTGTTGATTTTGTTGTTATTGTTGTTGTTTTTTATATTTTTTTTATTCTTACACCATTACTAAGGACAATTATAAGAGAAGTTGGAGCGTTAATTTTCAGTCAAGCACAAACCTGTGTGAAATTGTTTCTCACCTTACGATGTACGAGCTGAAGAAAAAATAACTAAGCTAATAGAAAATATAAAAGAATTAAATGAACCAAAGGAAGCAAAGAAAATGTTTTTAAAAAATGCTTAGTATTATTATTATTATTAGAGAAGTGGATTGGCAGAATCGGTAGAGTGTTGGACAATATGCTTTGAGTTCAAATCCCGCCGAGGTTAACTTTGCCTTTCATCCTTTCGGGGTCGATAAAATAAAGTACCAGTTACGCACTGGTTTCGATTTAATCGACTTTCCCCTCCCCCAGAATTAATGGCCTTGTGCCTATATAAGAAACCATTATGAAGTACCAGTAATGCACTGGATAATTTCTGGCCTTGTGCCAAAAGTAAAAACAATTATTATTAGAGAAGCGGTTTGACCTCAGACCATACGGTCGAAGCTTTCCAATGCAACACACTATTGCTCCCAGTAATAATACAGATTTCTGATTGAGGCACAAGGCCAACAATTTTTGGGAAAGAGAAAGTCGATTAATTTGACCCAAATGTATTACTGGTACCTTGTTTTATCGACCCCCGTAAGGGTGAAAGGCAAAGCTAACCTCGGTAGGATTTGAACTCAGAACATAAAGAGGCATAAATTTACACCGCAAAGCAGGTTGTCCGACGTACTGCTAATAAAACAGCCTGTTGCTACTAATAATAATTGTTTCTACTTTAGGCACAAGGCCAGCAATTACCCAGTACATTACTGTTACTTTATTTTATCGACCCCGTAAGGATGAAAGGCAAAATCAACCTCGACAGGATTTGAACTCAGATCGTAAAGGGACGTAGCTATGCTGGAAAGCATGGCGTCCGACCCTCTACCGATACTGCCAATCCACCGCCCTAATAATAATTACTTTTTCATTTATGTATTTATTTCTAGCACAGTAATTTCTGGTAGCGTTTAAATGTGTGTAAATAGTGGCAAAACGAACAGAAAGGGGACTCAACATTGGCCGCCACGTAGAATTAACACGAGAAAGAAATTATAATCACAGTTGGGTGGAAATTTGTAATGTAATGACTAGCTCAAGGAATGCCTTTGTTTATTTCTTTCTTCATTTATTTATTTTTTTTTTAGCAGTTCGGTTCTTCCTGCTGACTTGATATAATATCACGCTTAGGTTTGCAAATGTTTTATAGGGGTTGCCTCACTTTCATTAACAACTGTTTACACAAATAATTAATGTACTACTGCACTTGCCATTATTACAGATGGTGATCGAGATCGAAGGAAATGATTCGTAAATTCAATAATAGTATTTAACGAAAATCGATAACACGTCGGTTACGACGAAGAATATTATTCAGTCGTTTGATCATCTAAATTAACAGATATGTGGTTGAATATTCCAAGTCTGAAAGTATCGAGTTTGAATCTGTTTTATTTTATCAACACCAGAAGAAAGGAAAACATGTTGATCTCAGGGAGATTTGGACTTAGAATGCAAATGGACAGGACTCAATACTACAGAGTAATTTCTCCCGTGCTCTAAATATTCAGTCAATCTCGATCACTATCAATTTCTTTTTAAATAACGATTTATGAGTTAAGCGCGATGTCAGCAATTTTGAGGAGATAGGGAAGTCTATTATATCCGCCCCAGTACTTGACTCGTATTTTATGTTATCGACGTTGGAACTAAAACAAATTAGACGGTGGCAGATATGAGCACAGAGAACAAAGAGCCTGGAAGAATATTCTATAAAACATCTTCATCCGACCACCTAACGGTTGTCAATTCACCGCCTTTCAACAACTCTTGTATTTATTGACGGTTATGTAACCCTTGATGGAGACGTAGGGGAACCGCAATGATATATATAGAGTGATATCTTGGTGATATATTCCCAGTATCGATTTTTGCCAGAGAAAGGGAAATTAACGAGAGCGAAGACAACCCTAGTACTAAACTACATTTTTTTTATCGACCCCGAAAGGAAGAAAGGTGTAGTTGACCTTGGAGAAATTTGAGCTCAGACTGCAGAAACCCAGAACGAATATAGCGAATAATTCTAAATGAGATTCTAACGATTCTGCTAAAAATTCGACACCGTTGAAAGGTGTTACCGCGGATAAAACGCATGTGATTAGATAGATGTTACCAATATTGAACCGTTCCAATTGCATTGACACCAGAGAGTGTTAGGATGGGCAGCAGAGCTGACACTGAATTAGTATATATGATGGATATTCAGATATGAGAAATAAACGCCCTTGTAAGGTGAATGGGAAACAAATAACTTGCTATAAGAGTGTTAAATGTGACCCCTCATAGAATCTAAGTGTAGAACATAGAGCAACTAAATTTGCTCTCTCACCCGCTACCGTTTCCAACGTCTCATATTGTGTGATATTCTTATAAATTGTTACTTTTGGATAATTTGTTCGATATTCTAATCGAATATATGTAAATACTTTAGCACGAACAGTGAAATAATCAGTTGAATGATGACTTCCAAGTGGTTCCAAGTAGCACAATGATTGTAAGTAATCATTAATGAAAATCTAACCACGTAGAAATATACTTTATGTAAGTCAGTCTACTCATAGAGATGTTGAACAATGTAAAAGTTATATTGAAGAATGTTCACTTCTAATTTACTATTTGATATATGACAGAGTCAAACGTCGTTTAATAGGCGGCGAAAAACATTCGGTAAATGAATATTTGAGAAGTAAGAGTGACAAATATCGTTTAGTAAGTGAAAATGACATTCTTCAAATTAATATTTGATGAGTGAGAGAATTTAACATCCTATGGGAGGTTGAAACACTTTGTTTAAACTGAGACAACCAAGTAGATTCATTTTCAAGTTAAAGCTAATTTAGTTTTAGTTGTCTTACGGTGCCAACGGCTGCACAAACTTATTCGAAGTATTTATTAAAAAAAAAAAAATTATTTCTGTCTATCTGTCACCCTTTCCTTTTCTTTTGTCCATTGTTAGATTTGTCTGTATTGTCCACCTGTCAATAGTAGCGTAGCTAGAGCGGGGCCAAGTAAGGGGAGGGTTGGTCTGCCTCGAGTGACTTATTTATGGGGACGGCACTTTTGGGAATATTGTAGACTAGAAACGTTCTTATGATGCAGCTTAATATTATCATTGTACAGACTAGTTTATATATATATTATATATATTTTTAATATAGAAGAGCTTCTACAGGACTAGAACTGTTTCATTCGTGAGAAATCATCAGAGCTTCCTGATGATTTCTCACGAATGATGTAGTTCTAGTCCTATAGAAGCTCTTCTATATTAAAACTGTTATACTCTATGTATTGAGTACCTTAATTACTGTGGTTACCTCCGATTCAACCCGGAATAACTTATATATATATATATATATATAAATATATATATATGTATATAAGGGTGAGCCACTGACCAATATGTATTTTTTGTGGGGACCCGGGAACGACAAACTGAAGGGCTGCCCCGGGTGGCACACACTCTAGCTACGTCACCTCCTGTCAGTACTTTTTACAAGCCAGCCTCTTGTGTTATTTCGTTTTGTTTTCTGGACGACGCGTCAGTCATTTAAGAGGCCAGCCTTGACATATAGTACCAGACTAAATATCACAAATAATTTAATTAAGGGTACACATCATATTGGAATTCCCAAGAATAGTAAATCTTTTACACAATACGTAAATTTCGTAAAAGAACGTTAAATGTTTTCGAACAACCAGAACACTCATCGTGAGTAGCGACGGATGCTCAAACATTTGATATTATAGCTTTAGATTCACTATGCAAGACAAACAATAATTGCATGTTAAGTATAACAACAAAGATGGTAGGGGTTCAAACGATGCCAATACAAACCTAAAAGAAATTCCTCTATTCCATAAGGTCTCTTCTCCCGACAATATTTCAAAGTACGGTGTGATAACTGCTTTCAACAAAACTCAGGCTTGAATGGAACGTTTAAAGGTATATATTTAGTCTAATAGATATTTTCCAGAGACATAATTATCATTAGTGTTTCGTGAAATGGTAGGTTTCTAATATTTGTGAATATTCAGAACTGTCAAATATATAGTTTCAGTTTGAAATGTTAAATTATACTAATACACTCCCCCTCCTCGTCTTACTAGTAAAAGCAAGACATTCATTTTACATTACAAGACCGTATATTTGTATTATCTTAATATCCATCACATATGTATTATACTTATATAAATACACACATACATACACACACACACATACACACACACATACAAGTCTGTGTATATGTCTATATGTATGTTTATCTCTATACCTACGTCCATATCTCTATACTTATGTCTATCTGTCGACATATATATATATATATGTATGTATATATATATACGTTATTCCGGGTTGAATCGGAGGTAACCACAGTAAGTAAGGTACTCAATACATAGAGTATAAAAGTTTTAATATAGATGAGATTCTACAGGACTAGAACTGTTTCATTCTTTAGAAATCATCAGGAATCCTGATGATTTCTAAAGAATGAAACAGTTCTAGTCCTGTAGAATCTCATCTATATTAGAACTATCTATAAATATATATATATATATAATAGATCACAGCTCCGATACTATGGTTATGTGGTTAGAATCTCTCAGGAAAGAATCGTCGTACAAATTTTACTGACAAAATCAATCGGCAAGAAACCCAGGGGGAGACCCTGAGCAAGATGGTTGGATAACATCCATGAGCTGCCTCATGATTTCCTTCAAATGAAACAGTCCGAGTCCTGTTAAAGCCATTTCTATATTAAATGTTATATATATATATATATATATATATATATATACACACACACACATACACTATATATCCATTCCTCGTAATTAACCCCCCAATCAAAGCAACTTTTACTGACCAGCATATGAACAGAGTTTTTCGTACGCCATGTATATTCATTGTGTCATTAGTACCACAGAGGTCCGACGGGACATTGTTGACAGGGTAGAACTAAATCGATACAGATCGAACCTTGAGCTGATCAATAGCGAAACGCACCTCACCTACCATTAAACGTAATGAAGGAGTAACCATTCGTCCTTGTTTTATTTTATTATATATATATATCTATGTATGTATATAAAAACCCATTTTCAGCACAACTCCCACAGACACACACACACCCATACACATGTTCAACTAGCAATTCACGTCCGACGAACAACACGAACAATACTTGAATCTGTTAATAACATTTGCTTATTCAATATTAAGATCAGACCATCATTGATAACTTTTGGCATCCAGATGTGACATGCGTAAATAACTCAGCAGTATTGTTTGCCACAAGTGTCGGAATTTCTCTTTCATGCCACCAACACTGGCAATTTACCGCCAACGAAAAGAAAAATCAAGGAAAACAAAGATATAAAAACAAATACAAACAGATACAAAAACAAATACAAACAAAACAACGAGAATCTGACATCTTTCTATATTGTATTCATTCCAGTACATTTATTATTCTAGCCCTAAAATACACAAAAAAGAAGCTTATAAGATTCTTTAAGAACACAAATACGAACGAACACATGAAACATATTTTATAGATAAATACGTGTGTAACATAAATAGATTCATATTAATATATACACAAAACCTTTCAAATACATATAAGTAAATATCTGCTCATGGACATCAATCACGTCCAGCCCAGCCAGCCTATATACATAGATACAAACACACATAAATACATGGGCACATTCATAAATACAAACACGCAGACACATAAATAAATGTAAATGTGCGTATAAAAAAAAATATATTAGTTAAAAAAAGAGAGATACGATAACAATTGTCTTATTAGGTTCACGCTTGAAATAGGACAGTTCTATGCATATATATATATATAGTTATATATATATATATATATATATATATATATATATATATATAACTACGATTTACATGTCGAAGACGATAGATTTAATACCAGTCAAGTATTTCGACTGTTATTTCTGTCTTTCTCTTTGGAAAGATATCAGCTGGGGGAAGACAGAGAACGGACTTGGTCAAATTTAATTATCACTACAGAGCTCCTCATGGTTCAATCGAAATTTTCAATCACGTGCATGCATGATTCTCGTTATAGAGACATTCAAGTTGACTTATCAGTAATGGTGAAGGTTTCACCGGCGGGAAACGTTAAGTAAGTTATTGAATGGAGACAAAGAAATTTAACAATAGATTGTTCAATATAATAGATATTTCCACAAGATATTTCCACAATATAAATATGTATGTGTATCTGTGTGTGTGTGTGTGTGTAAAAAAGCAAGTAGGTTCATCAAAAACACAAATCCGAAAGCATACACATCCAGAAACAAACACAAAGCAATTATCGAATGACCTACACATAAATAAATGTTCTAAGAAAAGCCAAAAATAAAGTATATCTGGTGGATAAGACCATCGGATTCAAAATAAACACACACATATATATATATATATATATATATATATTAGTAATAATAATAAATGTGAAAACTAAAATCCAAAGAGGGCTCGATAAGGATAAATATGTATCAAATATATAAGAACCCTAGAGCCAATATTTATTAAAATCACAGATTAAAGTTTAAGCAAAGAATCGCTGCTTTCACCCTTAACGGGGTCTTCTGATATATATAAGTACTTTTCCCACTATTTCATCATGGTGAACTATACGGAGTGACCCGTTCTATCCAGTGCTTAACCCCCAAATTCAATGTATATATAATATATATATAATATATATATACACACACACTCCGAGGGTAGTCGTATTTTCCGTAGCAAACATTTGCACCAAAGATATGTGTCGTCAGTTCCAAGATGTGTGGTTCGTCCTACACAAGCCTTCCCCACTTAAAACAAAACTGTGTTCATAGTTCAACATCAGTTCACTTTCTCACATTTCCGCCGGTCTTTGGCGGGATTGAAATATCACACGAGACACCGCCATCCAGAAAGGTGAACTTTTGTTGGACATTCAAGGATATCGACGGGAGAGTCCATCATACACACACTGATGAATGGGTAGATAGATTGAAGAGATCTAGAGAATAAAAGGGATGGGCGATATACAGAGAATTTCGTATGGGTGCATACACAAAATAACAGGCCATTTGGTTGTATGTTAATAATATATCTAAGTCTTTATGTTAGTCACCAATCAGGTCTTTCTTAGAAATAGTAGCCCAGATTCTATTTTTCTTCTTTCACAATATATTTAGATTTCCTTTTGCTATCTCCTTTTGTAGTTTATGCTCTAACTTCCATTGTCCGTTTCTCTCCATTTACGTGTATTTTTTCACCATTTTAAGACGGGTAAAAAGAGATTTGTGGTGTTTGCAATGCTGACGTTGCTACGAATAAGAATGACGGTGTTAGAGATTGAAAGTGTTAATGTTAATGCCAGAATTTAGAATGAGTCAATAATGACTAGCACAGAATGAGAAGGAAAAAGTGACAATTTCACGGTTCTGCTTGTTGCGGGAGAAAACAAGTTGTGCTAGATTTGAAAGATCGTTATTTAATTGCATGAAATATGTCAAGTTGGCGTAAAGTATTGTAAAGTATTTTTTTCTTTCCAGCACATCATTCCATCACTAATACCACAACATCTATATTGGCATGAGAGGACTACCTACCGCAAAGGGAATAACAGTAGAGCTGAAACAGATTCTCACCAATGTCAGGATTACTTAATTGAGGAGAAAATAATACATTTTTTCCACTCCGTTTTGTAATTTTTTGTTGTGGTTTTTACTTGAGAAAAGTATTGCATTTATAATACACCGATTTACATACAATAACAGAAACGAAAGTTAACGAAATCGAACGAAAGTTAACGAATGATAAAGAATCGTGTTAAACAACACCATAAAAAGATTACCAAAAAAAAACATACAATTTATGCGAAGAGACAAAAAACAACAAAAAAAAACAATTGAAAGGGACAACAAATCTACTGCAAAAATATATTTAAAAAAAAATATTTAAAGAACGTAAGATGAAAGAATATTATATCAAGTACTTTCACATAGGTGACTGTGAATGTTAAACATTTTGACACTCCATTTAGTTTTTTACATTTGTGTTTATATCTCCAAGTAACACATTCTCGTTAAGAAATATACCATAACATTTCAGGGAGGCGAATTACATGAGACGACTGGCATTAAGTGTCAATAACACTATTAAGACATAATGGTAAGAGGTGTGAATACTATTTTTATTATTAGTCATTTACAAAAACCTTTGTTCTTTCCACAACTATTGTAAACCAGTCGTATCTACTAGAATTGTCTAGAGATGATAATTCTCACTGCAAGAAACAGCAGTCAAATCTCTCTCGAGCAAAACACACTCTCGTCTTTAGAGAAAATGATGTTTTAGACATTAAATTGTCTCTATAATAAATATGAAAAACATGGATGCATGACTAGAGTTTGAAAGCTTAATAAGTTGGGAATGGTTTGGTGGTTGGGTTTATTCGAAATGGTTGTGGTCCTGTGAGCGACAGATAAGGTCTCAGGTTCCCATCGGTGACCCAGTTCATATATGTCTGAACGTACGTGTACGTATTTATGTACGTGTGTGTGTACATATATATATATATATATGTTTGTGTGTGTGTGTGTGTGTTTGTTTATCTATATGTGTGCTTATACATACGTATGTGTGTGAGTGTCAGGTAGGGATGAGGAAATTCAATATTATATATTGTATATTCGAACAAGCCACCTTGTTCATCTCTCGCTTTCATGTATCATTATATTACATAATAATTTACCGTAAACTGACCACTGTCGCTATTGTTAAATGTATTACACAACTAACGTGGCGAATCTCTTCTATGGCGCACATATACCTGAAACCTCAAATAACGTTATCAAATACTTGCTAAACACAGAGCACACATTCGCCATTAGAATGAATTGAGTTTTTGCTGGCTGAATTATTCCTGTTGATGGTGTCGGAACTCAGAAAGAATAATAATGGCTTTCAAAAGATCACAACACAAAATAAAAATAATAAAAAAAACAGCACAACAAAGCAAAAAAAAAAAAGAAACAAAATAACAAAAACAACACAAAACAATCATTGAATTTAACATCCAATAGATTATTTTAGCTTGATCGATCAAAGGACTTTTTATTATTATGTTCGTATGGCTCAACACAATCGCCTAACTCTTTTAATCTTTTCGTAGTTCCCATTTCCACTCTCCTTAACTCTTTCACATTATGTATGTATCGATCTATCCATCTATCTGTTTGCCTATATATCTACCTATCTATCTACCTATCTATCTAGCTGTGTGTCTATCTATATACTTATCTAACTAATTATCTATATATGTGTATCTCTCTATATATCTATCTATCTAGCCGTGTGTCTATCTATCAATCTCTCTGTGTCTATCTATCTATGTATCTGTGTGTGTATCTACCTCTCTGTCTATCTCTACTGTGTCTCTCTCTATCACTATCTATCTATGTATTTGCCTCTCTCTATCTCTGTGTTTGCCTCTCTATCTATGTATCTGTGTGTGTCTCTTTCTCTATAAATATCTATATATGTGTGTGTGTGTCTCTCTCTCTATCTAACCCTCTCTCTCTATATATATATACTTATCTAACTAATTATCTATATATGTGTCTATCTATCTATACATCTATCTATCTATCTATTAGTTTGTCTCTTTCTGATTATCTAACTATATATTTATTTATTTAACTTTGTGTCTAGTCATCCATCGATTGATCGATTCTTCGATCAATTTTACTACCTATATCTATTTACTAGTTTATCCACATATCTACCAATTCAATTTATGCCCCACATACTCCAAATACACAAACATTATCCCAGTCTTTTATACACACACACAAACACACACACACACATATATATATATATATATATTCACACACATATATGCGTGTGTGGTTTACGAGTTAAAAATGTAGTTTATTTTAAATTAATCTTTATTTCCCCCACACACATATACCCACATATATATATATATATATATATATATATATATATATATATATATATACATACATGTACACTTACAGACACATATATAAATATACACACACATATATATATATACGCAAGAGAGAGAGAGGGAGAGAGAAGGGGAAATACAGCATGTGTGTGTGTATAACTAAGTCATTTTCTCTACTTTTCTGTTTTTATACATCAACCCCCGCAAATGATTTTGACTTTCCGCAGCCTATTGAAGAATATAATGCTGATCACCATTGTATATTACACGCCCTATCCTGCCCCTGTCTCTCTCTCACCCCTGTATCTCTCCTTCTGTACATTACATACATTTTGTTATCTTAATCATCTCTACCTTGTAACATTAATTTTAATATTGCTTAGTTAGGGGAAGGAGGGCAACGCCTATGAACTCTTACAGGTCTTTCAATAGGCATGGGAGACAGAGAGGAACAAATTATTTCCAGAATAAAAAATACGTTGCTCGAATGCATGTAAAATATTGGTTTTGTTGCTGTTGTTGGTTCTCCATCAGTTTCGACGACACACTTTCTGGTTGATTCGATCAATGAAATAAACTACTCGTGGTTATTAACGTAAAGATAGTTTAGTATTCCAACTATAAGTGCAGCCTTAAGGTAATAGAAATTTACAGCTCGCTTCTGAAGACATGTTTCCAGTTGAATCCCTCATTGGAACAGTGTGGTAGCGAAATTAACAGACAAGTGTCCGACACATGTACTCTTACGGTAGAGGAAGTTTACAGCTCACAATAATTGTTTCTACTTTTGGCACAAGGCCAGCAATTACTCCAGTGCATTACTGGTACTTTATTTTATCGACCCCGTATAGATGAAAGGCAATGTTAACCTCGGGGTGATTTGAACTCAGATCATAAAGGGCCGTAACTATGCTGCCCGACCCTTGCAAGTTTAGCTGTCATCCAACCAAGTTGTATCATAGCAAATTTCATGGCTGTTTCAATAAGTATCTCCAGCACTTTCATGGCCCCAGTCCTATCATGGCATCAATCCTATCATGGAACCAGGCCTTTCATGGCCCCAGTCCTATCATGGAACCAGGCCTATCATGGAACCAGGCCTTTCATGGCCCCAGCCCTATCATGATTAGCAACAAGAAAAGAAGTGCTTTACTCAAGAACTCGAGGTGCCGCCCTGTCAAAGAATCTAACCCACGACCATGCGAGTGTAGGCACAAGTCCCTAACCAGTAAGCCACAACGATTCATGCGCAAGCATTGGTTATGTTTAAACTGCCGATGTTAAGGATACTGAAATGAATAAACCCAAAAGCATGTTTAACTTAAAACATTTCTCATAAATCGCTGTAAGCCTCGGTAAGGAACTGCTTCACAATCTATAATTAACACCACATACTGTTGCGTTAAACGCTAGTACCTATTCAAATTAAGTATATACCTCTTGGAGGATTCGTGTAGTAAAGGAAGCAATGCAATTCAAACAATCATTTAGACAAGGAATCAGTAAGCAAGTAAGTATCTTTCTTAAAATTACGTGTGTATATATATATACAGAGAAAGAAAGAGATATGTCCGTATACATATATGTATATATATATATATATATATATACACACACACACAGAGTGAGAGAGAAAGAAAAAGATATATGTCCGTATACATATATATACACACATATATATATATATATATATATATATATATATATATATATATATATATATATATATACACGCACATATATATATGTATTTATATATATAGAGCTGTTTATATATACACCTATATACATATGTGTACATACAGGAACACATACATATATACATGTGTGTAGTTATCTAAATACGTGAAGACATAGCTTTCTTAGTTTCCAGGCCTTCTAGAAAATCAATTCCTTTTTATCTCGGGATACACTAAGAGTACCTCGGTACATACGATACCCTAGTAAAGGGGAAAGTGATAAAGAAAAACGTTACGCAACTTAGAAATATAATCCTCAGTACTTCTCTTTGATTTATCGATATGTTGATTCCAAGCCAACTAACTACAACGCTGATCGTAAAGACGTAAAAAGGCAGTACAGAATTTAATACATATGTATATATATATATATATATATATGTAAGCTCGTAGGCGTGTATCTGCAAAACTACAAATGCTAGGAGGATAAACACACACACAAACACACACATACACGCAGACACATACACACGCATACACATGAGCTTGCGGACGTGTTTCAGCAAAACTAGCCCCCCCCCCCCCCCCCAAAAAAAAAACAATAACTAAATACAATAAACGCGTATATATATATACATATATATGTGTGTGCATATGTATATATATACATTCTTAAAATATAAACTAACAAAAGAAAATCCCAAAGAAGAATAGAAATGGCATTTTATTTCCTTGTTTCGCGATGTTCAAAGTATCGCAGTTTGTGTGGAATGCTAAAGGAGGAAAAATTTATGACTTTCTTTATGATTTCTTTTGTTTTGTGTTGTATTTTCTATTTTCTTTGCCTGTAATTCTTCAGTTACTGCAGTCGAAAGCAATAAAGGTGTTTTTTTGTTGATTTACTGCTCACCCACAACTGTTTCTGCATATAGTGGAGGTCTCTTGTAGAATAATAATCAACAGAAATAGAGACTCCTCTATATCTTATATAAGTCCTGTGATTGTATATATATATTATATATATATATATTATATATATATATATATATATATATATGTGTATTCGCAGGACTTATATAATATATAGAGGAGTCTCTCTCTCTCTCCTTACACCACCACTTTCTTCTCACTCGTCTATTTTTCCCTCCCACCCTACTACCTTCAACATGCCCAATCTCAAATCTTTTCTCTAAAGACATTTTTCCAATTAAAACCCACCCGTCCCCTCAAGCTATCTTATTTCTCATTCTTTCCTCTGATGAAGGACTAGCGTCCGAAACGTTAAGACCCTCTTCCTGCTATATCAAGCCTTAAACTAATATATCCCTACCATATACTGTACCGATTGTGTTATTTCTGTTTACCTTTTACATACACATATATATATTATGTCCAAAACAGAAAGGCTTCTACGTGACTAGAATTATTTCATTCAAAAGAAATCATCAGGAATCTTTTCCTGGTGATTTCGTTTCAAAGAAACAGTACTAGTCCTGTAGAAGCTGTTTCTCTATTAACCATATTTACATTCTACTACTATATTGAAAATCATACTTACTCTTGTTACCTTTAATTGAACCCGGGACACTCTCTCTCTCATATATATATATATATATATATATATATAGTAATAATAATAAATTTGAAGACTAAAGTCCAAAGAAGGCTTGATAAGGATAAATATATAATATACAAGAACCATAGAGCAAATATTTATTAAAATAACAGATTAAAGTTTAAGCAAAAGAATCGCTTTCTGAAACTAAAAAAAAAAATCAATCTGTGAACGCACAGGAAGGGTAAAGGAAAGGAATTGTGTTATGTTGTTTATTAAATAATAATTATATGTATGTATACAATAACTTCATGAAAGAAGTTTGTCCTAGTGATTATGTTATTGGAGTCATGATTAACTGGGGAAGGTGAGAGTGGTGTTCTTGAACAAACTATTGTAATTCTAGTGGCTGAATGTGCCAGCAACTACGAACGGTAGATAGTCAGAGACTTCCAGCAATGGAAATTACCTATATACCACACAGTTTCAAATCCTACACGGATATTCATTGCTATTTATCTAACCAGGATCGATAACGTATCGGGGAATAATTTATCACTTTATGAGTGAGTTTGGCCTAGTTTCTGCCAGGAATTCCTAGCGGTAAATAGTTAGAATTTACCAGCAATGGTAAGAAGTTAGAGCATTCGGCTTGCAATTGAAAGGTTGTGAGTTCTATTCTCGGACCGCGTGATGTGTTGTTTTCTTGAGCAAGACACTTTTTTTCACGTTGCTCCAGTTTACTCAGCTGTAGAAATGAGATGATAGAACTGAGGTACCTATCATTAAATCACCCAAGACACCTCCAACGAGATATATCTTGGAGGAGGCCAGCTAAACCTGCATAGGTGTGAGCTGTAACAACAACAGCAATGAAAAGATGTCCAATAGACACAAACATTATTTCTTCGAGTTAGAACTGACAATCAGCTCCTTTCTTCTATGGCCGACAGAGAATAACAACATGTGAGAAGACCAATGGAAATATTGTTTCCTTGGTTCTATCTAACGATCGTTTCCCTTTGTATTGCTTTCGTCAGTTCTCCCGTCACGTATACAAATATATTTGTCGTCTTCTGATAAGGTGAGTGAATCATTATTAATCCTTATACTCTATGGAAAGATATACATGCATGTTATTGACATTATTTCTTGTGTATTGATGCTTGTTATTGCAACACGAGAAGCAAGCTAATCTTTCATGACATTTGTGTACAATGACAATAAACTGAATAGAACTGAACAGTTTGATAGACCTCTGATAAACTATATACATATATAACTAAGCTATATATATATATATATATATATATATATATATATATATATATATGTGTGTGTAAAATCAAAGGCGTCCAGCTATATTGTATGTTCACTACAGCTCTGAAATTGTGTGTTAGTAGAAATTAATTGATCGTATCACTTTTGTATCGAAATGCCAGCTCAAATATTTTGAATTCATCTCCGTTTAATTGTTCGTTCGAGCAGTAACCGCAATTCTAAGCGTCTTAGTGCATGTATGTGCAGAGTGTATCTGGCGATATTGTACTGGCTTAGTCCCAGATCAATTCTGATCAAACGAATCCGCGATCAAAGGAACTTCTTTCTTCCCTTCAGAAAGGATGCTTCTAAAGTCATGCCATTCAATTTTTTCTGCTTTTGCTAAGACAATTGGAATGCAAATTGAGGAAGAATTAGATGCTATTTCTAGCATTTGGTAAAGACTTGGAATACTTGGTAAATTACAAACCCCGTAGATGCTATCTATTTAACTGGAAGGAGTGTTTATCACATTATTTCATCATCGTCATCATTTTATATTAGTTTTCTCATTTAGCAAATGGTTGGATGTGATATTACAGACCATGACAATACTTAGCTGAACGCCCTCTCCTCTCAGACGAGCTGAGGAATGCATCTCACTTACATACATTGCTGTGACGACAGCAAAGAGAGTGGGGGAGTAGGGTTTGTCACATGTCTGATAGAATTGAGAAGTTTTCTCCATTCTTTGTACGTTTTCTCTGGTGATATGAATAACATCTAACCTAAGACAACATTATGATAAAACTGAGTCCGTCTTATTGTCACATCAACGCTAGAGAGGCCGTTGTGACCTCGGAATCAATTGAGGATTACACTCGATTTAGCCATGTTTGTAATGGATTGGACAGCTGGATTCCATTCCTATCACCATCCACTTTACAAAGGAAAGATAAATTCAAACAGGCACTCATCTTACCAGGAAGAAAATCTTATTTTCTTTATCGTTACAGGGACACATGTATGTTAAAACCTAATAATATGGAAATGTGGAATATCCTTATTGCAGTAGCATGTCTAAGATAGGAAATTATAAATGCATAAAAGTATAGTATCTGCGTGTGTGTATGTGCAAATATTATAGATTGAGAGAGAGAGAGAGAGAGAGAGACGAACAGTCACACAGAATATCACATGCATCCATTCACACATATACACACTCATTCATGGACAAACGCTGAAGTACAAAGGCACTCATTGAAAATACCAAAGTATCAAGCTGCCGAGAATAAACACACACACACACACACACACACACACACACACACACACACAC
>OZ024757.1:38888999-38896499 GCA_964016885.1 Eledone cirrhosa | reverse complement strand
GATGAGAGAGGAGAATGGAGAAAAGAGAGAGGAGAATGGAGAAAAGAGAGAGGAGAATGGAGAAAAGAGAGAGGAGAATGGAGAAAGGAGAATGGAGAATGGAGAGAAGAGAATGGAGAGAAGAGAATGGAGAGAAGAGAATGGAGAGAAGAGAATGGGGAAAGGAGAGGGGGAGAGAGGAGAAAGGAGAGGGGGAGAGAGGAGGGGGAGAGGGGAGAAAGGAGAGGGGGACAGACGTGA
This sequence comes from Eledone cirrhosa, assembly GCA_964016885.1. NCBI lineage: Eukaryota > Metazoa > Mollusca > Cephalopoda > Octopoda > Eledonidae > Eledone > Eledone cirrhosa. The sequence goes on along the minus strand of OZ024757.1, from coordinate 38,896,259 downwards.
GATGAGAGAGGGTAGCAGAGAAGAAATAAGAGAGGAGATAAGAGAGGGAAAAGAGAAGCGAGAAGAGAAAAAGAAAGTTTGTGCCAGTGTTTGTTGCTGCAACTAGGAATTCTTTTCTTTTAAATCTTTCAGGGTGTGTCAGTCTCTCTCCTCTCTGATTAATTCTTTTACAAGATCCTTAAATCCCGTAAACCACACCTTCAGTTATCTACAAACAGGGCTCGATTAGGCGGGAATATAGCTACTCGTTCTAGTAAATTTATCAGTCAACTGGATGTACTTTTTCCCGTCTTATCCAGCATTTCTATTACGTTCCACAACACGCTTGACCCAACGGTGTCCAAATGCACTAGCTTAAATTTTCCTTTTTAAAATTCAGAAAAAACAAATTATATTATATTATAAAAATAATCAATTTATGATTAAAAAATAAATTTAATCAATTATTAGAATCAATTCATCGTTTGTAAAAGATGAGAGACATTATAATCAGTCCACGATTTTAAACAAGAAAAAAAACGTAACTTCAATTAACCCCCATCGATATAGTTCTTAATTAATATTCAATGTTCAATATCAGTCTAGTTACTAAAACAAAACACATAAAAAATAATATATTAAAAACACGATTTAAATAAAATTCAAATAAAAATAATAATTCTAAATCATTTTTCAAAATACATAATAGTTCCCCCCCCCCCCAACGAATATAAATATATAATAAATATGCACCTCTCTCTGTGTATATATACACACATATATACATGCAAACACATTCACCACACACACATATATATGCAGCCGCCCCATACACACATATTATATATACACACATACATAGATACATACATGCATACATACATACATACATACATATTGTCTTAGAAATCAATCAATATGATATGTTGAAGGTAGAAGATATGCTAAGTGATGTATAGTATGAAAGATCATGTATGACATACATAGCACGGTGCCAAAGGTTATTGGTGTCAAATAAAAACTCAGTTAACCTCATTAGCATGAATAGCCTCGGTTTTAAGCCAACACTTACCTACAGTAAACATACTATCGATTTCTACATTGCTAGCCAGAAAGACTCCGTATAGATGGAGAAAGAACAATAAAACTGAACAAAGAGAAAGATAATTACAAATAAAATCAACAACAGCTATATATATATATATATATATATATATATATATATATATATATACATGAGAAAAGAAGAAGCACAATCACAAAAGAATATTTCATATTTTCACATTCACTTTAGTGGTGTAATTTAAGTAAAATTACTTCTGACTGAGATGGAACACGCGGCTCATATTTCAACGGACGAGAAAAGACGTGGGAGTATCGAAGTGGGTGATTGATTTGAGATGTTACAATGGTTTATGATTTAGACACAAGGCCAACAATTTTAGGGAAGTGGGGAAAGTCGATGAAATCCACTCCAGTGCATTACTAGTGCTTTCATTTATTTTATCGATCCCGTAAGATGAAAAGTAAAGATATCCTCAGCGAGATTTGAAATCAGACCGTGAAGAACCGTACCTACATGCCGCAAATCATGGTATGAGACGCTCTACTGATTACTGCGGATTCACTGCCTTTTTTTTACGTGATATAAGGGATTATTATTTAGGTGCAAGGTCAACAATTTTAGGACAGAGGGGAAAGTCGACTAAATCGAGCCCAATGCATTACTGGTGCTTCGATTTATTTTATCGATACCGTAAGGATAAAATGCTAAGCTATCCTTGGTGAGATCTAAACTCAGACCGTAAAAGGCCATAACTCTATATCACAAAGCATGGTCTCCGACGCTCAACCGATCACTGCCAGTACACCACCCTTTTTTGACGTGTTATAATGAGCAGATATATCTAGGTCAAATTATTCCCTACCATCCTTTAGATAATGTTATCTCAGACATACTCGCACAGCTCCGAACAAGAGACAGGAGAGTGAATAGATATGGTTGTGGTGGTATATTTAGAATGTTGTATATTGTTATCACACATTGACATGATCGTACAAGTTCGAATACGAGACAGTTGAGAGGATAGATAGAGGTGGGGCATATGTGAAATCTGGATAATCTCATCGCATATAGACATACTCGTACAAGTCCGAATACGAGACTGGAGTTAGGCGGCAGGATAGATATAGTTGGAGCATGTTTAGGATTTTACAAAAATAAATGTTTTCCAGCTTGCTCGCTCGATATGCCTCTTTAATTGGTACCTGCACCGCTTCTTTAATCTTTAATTCAATCAACCGTAATATAAAATGAAAGTTGTATTGTTTGAAGCAATCATATGCTTCAAAAATAATTGATTAATTAATTAAAATAACAAGTCTTGGGAACGGACACCATTTTGACAGATGAAATACCTCTGAATAAAAGTCTGCACATTTAGGTTAAATAAGAGGTAGGACGAGGGAGAAGAACCTAAGCAAGTAGAGAAAAAGAACTAGAGAATGAAAAAAAGACGAAAAAAAAAAGAAAAAAAGACGAAAAAAAGACGAAGAAAAAAGACGAAGAAAAAAGACGAAGAAAAAAGACGAAGAAAAAAGACGAAGAAAAAAGACGAAGAAAAAAGACGAAGAAAAAGACGAAGAAAAAGACGAAGAAAAAGACGAAGAAAAAGACGAAAAAAACGGCGAAAAAATAAAAGAAAAAAAGACGAATAAAAGACGAAAAAACACGAGAAAATGACGGAAAAAAAGACGAAAACATTTGAAATAAAAGACGAATAAATGACGAAAAAAAGACGAAAAAAAGATGAAAATACATGAAATATAGATAAAAAGGACGAAAAAGACGAAAAAAAAGCAAAACAGATACGAAAAAAGACGATAAAAAACGAAAAAGAGACAAAAAGACGAAAAAAAGATAAAAAAGAGAAGACGAACTCGAGAAGAAAAAGAGAGAAGAAGAGAGAAGAAGAAGAGAGAAGAAGAAGAGAGAAGAAGAAGAGAGAAGAGAAGAAGAAGAGAGAAGAAAAGAAGAAGAAATAAGAAAGATGAAAAGAAGAAAATGGAAAAAAGAGAAGAAGCAGAAAGAAAAAGAAAATGAAAAAAAACACGAAAGAAGAAGAAAAATAAGGAAAAATAGTATGTTTTCTTTAATGTCAATAAAAGGTGAAGAGGAGAAGTCAGTTATTCGAAAGACGGGTGGTAGGGGGGTAGAAATATATAAGACCCAAAAGGTCTCGTTACAAACTTCAATAACTGACTCTACTTTTACATAACTCCACTAAACTAATCTGGATAAAACTAGCAGCCATCTTTCTTTCTTGTGTTAAAAGACATTTTTACAGATAAGTTTAGCTCCCGCTTTTGTGTTCGTTTTAATTTTTATCTTTAGTTTTCTTTCTTTCTTGTGTCTTTAAAAAAGATAGATGACGTCATATATATTTCCTCTGTTCTTCTATATCGATATGGCGACAGACGTATCGATTGAATCTCTTTCTCTCGTATTACACAGGTCTATCAGAAAATTCAGTCGTTCATTCATTGGAAGATTTAACATTTTCTGAACAAACTCACCCACCCGGGTTTTAAAAAAAAAGATGAAATTTAGTTCAACATAACACATGAGCAAATATGCACAAACTCTTCTCTCTCTCTGTCTCTCTCTCACACACACACACACACACACACACACACACACACACACACACATATACACTCTCACTCTCTTTATCTCACATACACACACATATTCACACGTCCGCATCTGTAATCACAGTCACGCACACATTTAAAAGTGAAATTGAGAAAAATGGTGATATGACGGTTGACTCAGTTGGAAGTTGTTTACACTGAAAGTAGTTGTAGCAGCAGCAGCAGAAATAGTGTGTATATGTTTAAATTATATAAGAATGTGAGTATATATATATATAAAGAAGTTGTGTTTCAATATGATATGAAAAAAGGAAACAAGGTTTGAAGAAATAGCCGAAGTGTTATGTACAGATAATATCTGTTGACATGAAAAAAAATTAAATAAATATATATATATATATATATAAATATATATATATATATATATTTATATATATATATATATATGAAAGAGAAAGACAGAGAGAAATTGAGAGACAGAGTGTGAGAGATATAAGTGCGTATGTGTGTATATGTATGTGTGTATATGTATATGCGTATGTTTGTGTATATATATGTATGTATATATATGTGTGTATATGTATGTATATATATGTGTGTATATGTATGTATGTATGTATGTATGTATGTATGTATGTATGTATGTATGTATGTATGTATGTGTGTGTATATGTATGTATGTATATGTATGTGTGTATATGTATTCATATATGTTTATGTTTTTAACATTATCCGATCCATTTTACCTTCAACGTAAAGTCAGAGGATATTCTGAAGATGATTTGTTAGAAAGTTAGATCAATCGCAAAAAAAAAAAACAAAAACAGCCACTAGCCTTATAGTATCTATTGCTTTTGACAAAACAATATAAAAAGAATTCACATTGTTTTGAAGTACAGAAGTGAAGAAATCAATTGAAGCTATTTCAGTACATTACTGATGGTTATAGGAGAATTTAGAGATAAAATATGTGTATCCTTAGTAGGTTTGAAGCAGAGTAAAATTCGATAGAAAATACGTTAAACATAAATTATGTGTGTCTTGTGCATTTTAAATGCGTTGAAGCCCGCCTCTCTCCAAGTCTGAAAATAGATTATTTATTCTGTCTTCCAGAGAGAAATAATGGTTTCTGATTTAGGCACAAGGCTAGCGGTTTTAGGGGAGGAGGAATTCGATTAAATGCACCCCACTGCATTACTGGTACTTTATTTTATCGACCACGTAAGGAAGAAAGGCACAGTTAACATTGCCTTGATTAGAAATCAGCATGTTGTCCGACGTTCTACTGACTGATCCAGGGGAAAATAATTGTTTCTACTTTTGGCACAAGGCCAGTAATTAAACCAGTACATTACTGGTACTTTATTTTACCGACCCCGAAAAGGATGAAAGGAAAAGTTAATCTCGGCGGGATTTGAACTCAGAACATAAAGGGACGTAACTATGCTGGAAAGCATGACGTCAGACGCTATAACGATCCTGCCAATTCACTGCCCTTTGCCAGCAACAAGAGTGAAGAAAGAAATCGATATATAGAGAAAGAAACTAGCCCAGTAGCTGACTGGTACCTGTTTTATCGGCATCTAAGGCAATAATGGTAAACTTGACCTCGGTGGCATTCGAACTCAGAGCACAGTGACCTGGAAGTAATATCGTAAAGAATTCTAACTGACATTTAAACGTATCTAGTAATGGTTCAAACGTCCAAATCATGCTATAATATTCTAAACATTTGAATTGACAAAACTGTTTTTAGACATGTTCTACCAAATCCTAACAGGATGTTAAGAGTTAATACACAATTTTATGGTGTTAACAGAACATTATTTATATTTAAAGAAATATTTATTATTGTTGTTTCTGCTTTGCTTTTGCAGATTAGAGTGTGTTATTTCAATATTTAACACTTTTCAACACAAGTAGAATATTGATTAATTTAAGTTCTCGTGCAGTTATCGCAGCATTGTGTTAATTCCTTCTGTCCTAAATACTTCACTTAAGTCAGACAGGTGCCGCTAACATTTCTTCTCCCGCCCGCCATCGCCTTAAATTGTCAATAATACATTCTTGCATGCAACTGAAGAAATGTATTTTATAGGGTGAGTGTGCAATTATATTTGCAGTTGTTTATGCTTCAGTAAATGATCTTCATTGTGTAATTCAAGTGCAGAGTGAATTAGCTTCAATATGGTTCGAGGTACTTAGCTGTGTACCGAAGCAGATTTTTATTATTTTGGGGTTTTGTTTCTTTTTTTGTGTTTGTTTTAGTAAAACACTTAGTAACATAGTTCTCAACGAGCGATAAAATAAATACCAGTCAAGTACACATATCGATGTAATGGACTTAACCGACATTAAGATCGGGCGTTACCCTAAACATTAGTCTGCGAGTGTTGATTAGCCACACGTTTGCCCCACAAAAATACGTTGTACTGATGTGTTGTTGAAAATATCGCGACAGTATACAATGTATATCTTCAGATAATAAGTATGATTAGTGAGAATTGGTATGCGATTAAATAACAAAAATATCAACGTAAATGTTGAACCTTAGATTTTTGGATATAATAAACTACACATGAAATGAATTTGTGTTCAGTCTGATGAGACCACGGCACAGTTCCCATTCTGGTTTGTACAGGCCATGCACCAGATCTATCATTATTCAAGATTAAAAGAAAATAATTATTTCAATTTTAGCTCCGATACTATTGACATGCGGTTAGAATGTCTCAGGAAAGATTTGTAGCTCGGAGATGCTACTTCTCCGAATTGAGAGATCACAACTCCAATACTATGGGCATGTGGTTAGAATGTCTCAGGAAAGATTTGTAGCTCGGAGATGCTACTTCTCCGAATTGAGAGATCACAACTCCAATACTATGGGCATGTGGTTAGAATGTCTCAGGAAAGATTTGTAGCTCGGAGATGCTACTTCTCCGAATTGAGAGATCACAACTCCAATACTATGGGCATGTGGTTAGAATGTCTCAGGAAAGATTTGTAGCTCGGAGATGCTACTTCTCCGAATTGAGAGATCACAACTCCAATACTATGGGCATGTGGTTAGAATGTCTCAGGAAAGAATCACTGGACAGATTTTCCAGGCAAAAAAACAATCGACCGAGAGAGAGATTACGCGTAAGATGGTTGGATAGCATACATGAGTTTGGCTTGTCTGGCTTGGAGATCCAGCCGGATCCGTTAGAGACGGTTGCTTCTGACAGGACCCACTGGAAGGTGTATTTGAGGACTCTACCCCAACGACCCTCTGAGCAATAAGTGGATGAAGAAGAATGATTTCAAAGACAATGAAATAATCTAAAGAAACCGTATTTCAATACTGGGCGCACCTTTAGGTAGGTTTAAAGAAACGTTATTTCACATCTAAACATATTTTTACGCACTGTCCCGTTGATGATAGGATGACCCGCTTTAAGGAAACGTTATTATAATATTGGACATAGCAGTAACTAATGTTCTTTCTAAAATATAGTAAAGTTATTTGAGCCTCAGGTATAGCTAACTCTGCATGTCAATCCCTGAAATTGGACCTTAACCAAGTTTAACAAACTCAACAACCTGATCTTATACTTTTGGAAATGATACGTTAGATTTCGTCCTTCG
>OZ024757.1:38843999-38878999 GCA_964016885.1 Eledone cirrhosa | reverse complement strand
GAATGAACTCCTATATATAAGTGTATCTATGCACGAGTGAGAGTAGAAAACAAACATGAGAAGTCGGAGCAGAATGAGTAGATATTTATATAATGCAAGTTCATTATATGTAACCCGAATATGTACACACACACACATATATATATATATATATATATATATATATAATAAGTATGTGTGTGTGTATGTATGTATGTCGTTAGTGTTATTTCTTTCTACCTTTCACACGCACACACACGTACATACACATGCTGCTCTAACAAGATGGCTTTCTTTTATGCACGCAAGAAATGAGTAGCATAGAAACATCCAAACATAGGTTCAGTGTTATATGGATTCTAAGGTACATATATCTACACAACCTGTATATATATGTGTGTGTGTGTGCGGATATGCTTTTGTCTTCACTATTATATACACAACGTATCACACACCCACACACACATATTTATACACTAATATTATGAACATGAATGTTTACATCACGAAGCAGCAAATATATGAATATATGAATAGAAAACTACGCGACTTAATTCACTATAGAAATAAATACATTATATATAGTTATATATACATAATATGTATGTATATATATATACACACATATATATACGCGTAGAAAATTGGTTTTAAATGTTTTTAAAAACAGATTAAAAACTATATATTGAATTAGAAGAGTTTTAGAATTGATGCATACATTTACAAAAAAATATCAATCAGAGAAATACGATTTGTAAAATGTTTGTTATACCATGGTGTTATGGTCACGAATAAAGAGTGAAGCAGGAGGAATTATGATAGAAACAAGCATCAACAGTTATAGGAAAATGTGAACGCAACAACACTCACACAGCAAGGTAGAAACAATACATTGAAACAACAATTTTAAACAAAACTTTTAAACAATATTTGCACACAATGCCTCACTCAAGAAAATTAATTTTATTTGAGATACATAGATATATTTATTATATATTATAATATATAAATAATTATGTTATATTCAATACAAATTCATTTATTTCTCCAATCATTAAACGCTCATAGATTGAACCATTTTGGCGTTACTATTCCCTCTCTCGATACAATTTACATCAAAACTAAATAATAGCGGGGAAAAAACAAACAAACGAAGAATTTACCAATAAATATATTCAAATATTTGTACATATTTTAAAGTTCACTTAAGGCGTCATCTTAAGAATTATTTCTAGAAAATGTTCTTATGTTTTATTTTTAATAGAATCTTTCTCTGTGAATGTAATTTAGATATTTCATTTTCCAAATTTTATATACCCAAATACATGTCGTAGCTCCGAGAGCAGGGCGTCACTCCAGTAGAACCGCTTCTACTCCGAATTGTGAGATCAGAGCTGCAGTACTATATATATGTGGTTAGAATCACTGGACAGATTTTACGAGCAAAACCAATTAACAGGAGTCCCAGTGGTAGACCCCGAGTAAGATGGTTGGCTAACATACATGAGCTTGACTGGTCTCGCTTGGGGATCCAGCTGAATTTTTCTTTGGAAACGGTTGCTTTTGACAGGATCCGCTGAAAGTGGAGTGTTTGAGAACTCTACCTCCATGACCCTCTCGGGAATACATGGGCGAAAATGAAGAGAAGATGTATATGTTCTATAATTCTTGGGAATTTTGTTTCTGGGCGGAGTGTAGTAGAATGTATATGTAAGATTATTGTATAATTTGAATTGCTTGAGGTTTGAGAACACGAAGGCTCCAAGTGTTAACATCATATATCATTCCAATCTGTTTAAAATTATGATGATCTCTCTAGCGTGAATTCTATTTTACAATATCCATTCCTGATTAATGAAATATATTTCTAGGATTGTAGAAGTCATTTTTACATGAAATATATATATTTATTTACTACTAACGTATTCAATACAGTATGTAACAGTTCTTCCGACACCCTCCGGAAAAATATATTTAAAAATAAAAATTTCTGATTGAGGCACGAGGGAAGCAATTTGAAGGGGAGAGGAAAGTCAACCCCAGTTCGTTACTGGTACTTTATTTTATCGACTCCGTGGATGAAAGAATGAAAGGCAGGATTAGAACTCAGACCATAAAGGGCCATAACTATGCTGAAAAGCATGGTGTCTGACTCTCTATAACACCACCAACAACAATTGTTCCTACTTAGGCACAAGGGTCAACAATTTGAAGGGGAGGGGAAAGTCGATTAAATCGACATGTATATATATGTACACACACGGATATATATACCTAACGCCCACATCGGGTTTACTTTGTTGATGTTTTAATATTTAACAAACACGTCAAATGTTACATTGGCCCCTCAGCCGAAATGGCTCGTAAATCTAACGTGCACCTCCTTTATATAATACAACGAATCATATCACATGGATTAATCTAGATTTTGTTGGTGATTTTAGGAGGCAAATGGTGTATAAACCTTTCAGATATGTTAAGATTAATCTTGGCATTTCGTCTGTTTTATGGATGAAGGAAAGACGTGCAACAAGAAATCATGTTTCCCTGCTTTATTTTTCAATCCTTCTCTATGCGCGCAAATGAAGATATTTGAAGTATGAAACAGTTCTAATATTGAAGTCACGTAGATATAAAATAAGGATTATATATATATATATATATATATGTATTTATATAGGGTATCCACAAAAAAATATATTAGCACTTCAACAGGATCCTAATAAATATTGCCTGTACAAGTAATCAAAATGTGTATGTATTTTTTAGGACACCATGTACGAACATACATTTTATTTATATATATATATAGGCAGGGTAATATGGGTATTAATTCTTTTACTAACATTATTGAACATATGAATTATAATATGCAAATGTAACAGCCTTCTGCATCACTCCTGTGTGGTGAGAGAGAGAGGGAGAGAGAGAGGGGCAGAGAGGGAGAGAGAGAGGGACAGAGAGGGAGAGAGAGAGGGAGAGAGAGAGGGACAGAGAGAGAGAGGGACAGAGAGAAGGAGATAGCCAGATGGATGGTTGCAAGCATGATCCTGTTATTAAGTTGTTTGAATGTGGTTGTGTATTCGATTGATTTACGCGGTAGTTTGATTAATTTTGCTTGGATTTCAGGTACTTTTGCATGTCGTCAGAAGTGAAATGTGGTAAAATATGGTAAAATGATTTCAAACAAATACAAACAACATATCTTATATTGAGTACATATTCTATCATTAATAAACAAAGACATATAAATCCTAAACTTTTAGAACCATTCCGTTTGAATAATTGTATCGAACCATATTCCGAGGACGACCACCATCTCATCCGTACTCTCCCTCTCGCGCGCGCTCTCTCTCTCTCCCTGGAAGAAACAAATCTGTATGTGTGTGTTTTGAATATACACAAGTTGTTCTATTTGTGTGATTTTATGTGAATACATACCAGTCTGCGCACGCGTTTTTGTCTCCTACAATAGCCCCATCGTTACAAACACAAGTTAACAGATTCAGTTTCCACTTTCTAACACACACCTATATATATATATATATATATATATATATATATATATATATATATATATATTTTTTTTTTTTTTTTTTTTTTTTTTTTTACACACATACGTCCTATTCTCTAGAAACCATCTTATTCATGCCAGTCTTATTGTGGCAAAATATTTTTTTTTAAGTGTGCGTTTGTCCTGTGGGCATATTTGATAAATTTTCAATTGAAAATTCCCTGACGTTTTATAACAAGATGCTTTTTCTTTAACTTTTCCACACTTCCACTCTCGCCATTTTATTTATAGCCTTAATATTTGCATTAATATTCTTTTGTGTTACACATTCTATGTTCTACAAGTGCTAATTGCTTGCTCGTAGTGCTTATTTTGTGAAATTGTATGTCTATATTTTATATTCTTCTTCACACACACACATACATCAAAAGTATTGTTTATGTTATTACCATGACTATAGTAGGAAATTTTAGTGCGTATTAATATATGTTAAAAAAAAAAACAAATCAATAATTTCATAGGAATATATAATATTTAATATATAGCCTTGCTCGTGTTTAACGGTTTTACTCGTATATGTTTTATGTATTTTTGTTAATAAATGAGTAATATATATATATATATATATATATATATATTGTTTGTGTTTAGTTGTAGCTGACTCAGTGGCCTAGTTGGAGAAATCATAGACGCTGGGAATCCTGGTCTAAAGTTCGATCCTGGTAAGAGTAGGTTGCCCGGTAAACCTTTTCAGTTTTTTCTATGGGATGTCAAATAAAAACTGAAAAGGATTACATGTACCTCTGGACCAGGATCTCCATTGTCTCTAGTACTTACCACTAGTCTACTGATACAGCTACGAAAATCTAATGAAAATTCATACTTATGAACCTACTTTCAAAATGCCACAAAACATTTAGCTGACATGCGGACGTTTCTGCCAATGTATGTATGGTCCCGTAACTCCTGAGAGATTCGTAGGGGCACCGTATTGAGATACAGTGCTTCTTGGGCAGTTTAAGCCTGGAAGAGCCCATCCTTTTCCAGGCCTGATTACACCAGGTTTCTTCCAGAGAACGATAGAAAGTGAGAAAGAGAAAATAAGAAAGAGAGAGGAAGAATCAACCCCAGTATGAGACGGGTACTACATATGTATATATGGAGAGATAAAGTGAGAGAGAGAAAATGAGAAAGAGACAGGAAAAATCAACCCCAGTACTAGAGTGGTACATTTTTTTATCGATCTCGAATGGCTGACATGAACAAGTGAACTCAACGGGAGTTGAACTCAGGGATCATAGAGCCGGAACGAATACCATAAACCATTCTACCCGACGTTCTAACGTCTCTGCTAATTCTCTGTCTTAATACTTAATGGAGAAGTGCATAAATAAAAGGAGAAAGTTTGTATGTGAAGAGGAAAGTTATAACCAGTATCGTAAGATGTGTTACAGAAAGAAATAACCAAGAAAAATGACAAAAACGAAACAAAGTCAAGATAAAAAGATGTGATGAATGAATTATAATACACCAATTCGATTTCTTAGGTAGTGGTGATCATTGCTATCGTTCCAATCAGAATCGTCATCATCATAATCATTATCACGATCGCCGTAATAGATACACTTATTGTGGTTACTTTTACCGTTTCAGTTACTAAGCAACGGCAGGGAATCATCAACTTTGCAGGTATTTATCACAGGTAACATCTTAACAGGTATCGGCATTACCTATAAACCTCACACTTGTTATCAAGTACACAAGCATGGACCTCATCACGAACATCATCACCACCATCATCATCGTCAATAGCATCAATATGATCAAAATCCTCATCACCATCAACATCAAATTGATCAACATCATCATCCTCACCACCACCATCAACATGATCATCATCATCATAAACACCATCATCACCAACATCAAATACAAAAACAAGAAGAAAAAGACAAAAAAAAAGAATTCCTAAAATGGTGACAACAACAACAACAACAACAACAACGACTAATACAATGGAAGCTAGTGTTTCGATAGTGAAACGGTGTGATATCTTAATTTGACGACACATGAGAGAGACAGAGAGAGAAGAAAAAGAAGAAAAAGAAGAAAAAAGAAGAAAAAGAAGAAAAAAGAAGAAAAAGAAGAAAACGAAGAAAAACAGAAAAAAAAGAAAAAAAGAAAAAGGAGAAGACGACGACTCCACTAGTAGAAAGGCAAAGTTGACCTCGGCAGGATTTGAACTCAGAGCAGAGAGCCGAATGCTGCAAAGTATTCTATCCGACCTTCCAATGACTGCCATTTCGTCGCCTTCTGGTGAGATATAGAAACCTTAAATGAAAGACGACCAGCAATTACATATTATGAATATATATATATATATATATATATATATATATATATAATATATCGTATATAGGGTTGACAAGAAAGTAATTTCGCATCTATATCATGACAGATATCCCAATATACACGTATCTACATGCATATATATATATATATATATACACACACATTATAATATATATATATATTATTGGAAATGTAAGCTATCGCCGTATTTTGACTAAAGAAATTAAAGAAATTATTTAGCCTGATAGTGGGGTTAAGAACCGTCAGATAAATGGAAAAATATGAGTATTGACGTACATGTACGTCAATACTCATCTTTTTCCAATTCTCCGAGGGTTCTTAACCCCACTATCAGGCTAAATAATTTCTTTAATTTCTTTAGTCAAAATACGGCGATAGCTTACATTTCCAATAATTTCAAACCCACTCGCTGTTTGGAAAATATTCTTACATATACACGTGTATATATATATATATATATAAGACAATCTGATTTATTATATATATAAGACAATCAGATTTATTAGTTTTCATTTTGTTTTAGTTATTTCTATTGGATATCATTGTAAATATGAGAGATTGTCTGAGATTAAAACATCCTCCCGGAAGGATAATAAATGATTCAGTTGGTTTGGTGTACTTTATATATATATATGTATGTATAATAGATATATGCGTGTGTGTACATTCTCTGTGTGTGTGTGTGTGTGTGTAAGTGTGTGTGTAAGTGTGTGTGTGTAAGTGTGTGTGTAATCTACATTGTGTATGAATATGTATATAATTAGTTACATGTACCAATATACTTATGTATATATATATATAGTAATAATAATAAATATGAAGACTAAAATCCAAAGGAGTCTCGATAAGCATAAATATATATCAAATATATATAGTTTCAGAAGATCCCGTTAAGGTGAACGCAGCGATTTTTTGCTTAAACTTTAATCTGTTATTTTAATATATATATATATATTAGAAAATGAGGTTTCTTTTTCAAAATGAAAAAAAAAACGAGATGTCCTACACGAGTGAAAGTATAAGGAAAAAAGATGAAATCGAAAATGCAACTGGAGTCTTTTTAAGAATATTTATTTGGTTCCTTTACCGGTTTCGCAGTTCTTATGCTTTTCAAAAGTAGAATTGAGATGGAGGGTTTGTGGTCTTTCCCTCTCTATATATATATATATATTATATATATATATATATACATACATATATACATACAGGCTCACGTACGGAGACACACAGGCATACACAGAAATCCATATATATATCTTTGTGTGTGAATCTCAGTAACTGTGTATGCCTGTGTGTCTGCCTACGTCAGCCTGTCTGTATGTATGTCTCAGTTTGTATGTGTCTGTGTGTAGCTCTCAGTATGTATATGTACCAGAGTGTCTGTGTGTACAATACTATGACTGATTTCATTCCCCTTCGCTCTCCCCTTTCTAAATATTTAAGAAAACTATCAAGATTTCACGTTAAATCTTGTCTCATTCTATTACATTACATCATGATTTCATTATTGAATACTTCATTTTCTTGTGTTTACTTTCATCTAGCTGTTATCTCACTAATAGTGGTGATAAGAATTATTCATCAACTCTTTTTATCTTTCGTCACATTTTCCTCAATTTCCTTTCATCTTACGTTTGATTGTCTTTACCTCTTTTGTTTCAGGTGGTAAATTACATGACATGAATTACAATTTAGTGTGAAGAAGAAGAAAGAGGAAAAGAAGAAGACGAAGAAAAAGAAGACGAAGAAGAAGAAAAAGAAGACGAAAAAGACGAAGAAGACGAAAAAGAAGACGATGAAGAAGAAAAAGACGAAGAAGAAGAAAAAGAAGAAACAGAAGAAACAGAAGAAACAGAAGAAAAAGAAGAAGAAAAAGAAGAAAAAGAAAAAAAAAGAAAAAGAAGAAAAAGAAAAAGAAGAAAAAGAAGAAAAAGAAGAAGAAAAAGAAAAAGAAGAAGAAGAAGAAGAAAAAAAGAAGAAAAAAAAGAAAAAGAAGAAGATAAAGATAAAGAATCAATCAATTGAAAACAAAAACAAAATAACATGAAAAACAACTTCACATCTCTATCAATAGTTAAAACAATATTTAGTATCAACGTCAATCATCATCATCATCATTACTAACAGTATCAACAACACAACTACTAATACTACTACTACTACTACAAATAATAATAGTAATATCAAGAATAGACGAAGGTATACAGTTATCATGACGATGACGATGATGATGATACTATTCATGATAATATCTGAAGTCAATGAGATCGACCCTCCTTATTGAACTTCACATTATTTTATCGACCTCAGAATTATCAAAGTCAATTGATGACCATGGTGTGTTTGAACTCAGAATTTAAATATAATTACGCTAATTAAATTAAATATAAATAATTTAAAAAAAGCATAATGGTTTCTTATATAGGCACAAGGCCAGCAATTACTCGGTACATTACTGGTACTTTATTTTATCGACCCCGTAAGGATGAAAAGCAAAGTTAACCTCGGCGGGATTTGAACTCAGTCTGTAAAGGGACGTAACGGTGCTGTAAAGCATGGCGTCCGACCCTCTACCGATACTGACAATCCACCGCCCTAAAAAAAAAATATAATAATAGTTTCATTTATTGGCCACAAGGGCCGACATATCAGGGTCAATACAAAAGACAGGGACAGTGGGGGTTTACATATACAACGTGTAAACAATAACAATAACCATATAACAATAACACTATAACAATAACAATGCAACAAGGAACATTCCCCAAAAAGGGGGATGACGACCCAGGGTTCACTCAGGTACCCCCACCAATCCTGAACGATTCGATGCTTCGAGAACACCCGAATTACTATTAAAGCTGCAAAAACACAATACTTCAATGATGTAATCATGATATGAATTGTTCATGTATGTTGGGCTTACTCGACAACCTAACAGGTTCCCCGGTAAAGAAATACACTTAAAGAGGCCCCTAATATAGAAACACAACATACGCATGTTAGCAATAGAATCCAGTCAAGGTGTGTGGCCATGTGGTTATAGAATATTAATTGCAATCATGAAGTTATGAGTTCGATTCTCGAATCGGGTGTTGCGTTATGTCCTTGAGCAAAACATTATATTTTGTTTACATTGTTCTTTCTGCCAGGAGTTGCCACTGGCAGATAGTATTAGAAATGGAAAGACATATAGAAACATTGTTTGACATAATTATGAATTGAACTCAGAAAATATTTCTTCATATTTTTTTTATTTTATCAAAATCCTTCCATCATAATTTTAATTTCGAAAATGTTATGATATGAAAAATACGGAAAATAGATATATTACTAAATTACATCCATGAATAATTTTCAAAACTATTTGAAACCTAGGCAGATTCTTTCATCAGAAATATGGCAATGGATTGGTTAATTAAACCACAGATAGTTATATTACTTAATCACTCAAAATGTTATGTTCTATAAAAAATATTACAAAACCACGAGCATTTTCCTTCTTTACAACTATGGTTATGAAATGGTTAAACTCTGATATGTAAATTGAAGTGATAATGATAATAATCATAAAATAAGCGTAAAATAAATCGAAATGTGGACTGTTTAATGAAAGTGTAACTATTGAAAGATAATTTCGTAAAAATACTTTGATGAATATAAATATTTGAAAAGAAGAAGAAAAAAAAAATCACAGTTAATCGAACCTGACAAAAATTCAGATACTATACCCTAATTATAAAAACATTAATGTAAATGAAATAAAATGTGATAGATTTTTAGCAGTAGAAACCGTGATTATATACAACGATTCTCATTTCTTCTTCATAACATCTTAAATTGATGGAAAGATTTATAGTTTTACCGTTACAATTTTGGAATATTTTATAGCAATATCTAAAAAAGAAAAGACATTGTATTTCCTATTTGTGTCAGAATGGTAGAAATCATTTTCTACAGAAATAGATAATATAAAAATGAGGCTCTATAAATATATATATATATATTGCTGTAATTATATTTCATACAGTTACGTCGTTAAGGATATGATTGGGAAATAAAGATAGCGACAAAATTTATTCGTTCATTTCTAAATTTATCTATAAATTTACATTTCGTCACTCTACAATAGAAAACCGGAGTGGATTTGTTAAAATAAATTGTTCGATGCAATCGATTGTACACAAATCATAAAACTGTGACATGTGAAATGAAACCGAGCATTATTATATTTACATATATAATTATTATTTTTGTTATTTTTCGTATGTCTTTTTTTAGAATACAATTTATTTTCTTGCATATCAATGCAAGAAATATGGCTGTTTTGCATAGAAATGGCCTTCTTATTTACGTGACTCCAGTTTCGGCGTCATTACATGATACCTCGAGCAAGTCCGGATTTATACTTTAGGGGACCCGGAGCACTTAATGTTCGGGGGCTATTCATACAAAAAGAAAATTAAAATACACAATAAACCCCCCAATTTTCATATCAAAGTCAGCTTGGCACAAGTAATTGGAATTGAAAAGTTATACATACAGGTATTCAATTTTAAAAATAATAGCCATCCTTAAACTAAACAGTTTAGCAGAGTGCACAAAGAAATTGTTACAGATGTCTCCTATAAACTCCATTAAATCCGTTCCTGACCTTAGGCATGTATATTTCCTCACATTGCTCAACTATACTCCGGAACAGTATCATTGACTTAAATGGATAGCAGTCTTCAAATAAGCAATGAAACCGCATAAATGTTTATTTCAAAGTGTTTAAATGTTGTGCTACAGTCACCACTAACTAGGATCTTTCTAAGATATATTATTGTTCTTTGTATCGGTAGAGGGTCGGACACCATACTTTGACGCATAGAGTTACGGCCCTTGCCATTCTTAGTTCAAATCCCGGCGAGCTTGAGTTTGCCTTTCATCCTTACGGGGGTCGATAAAATAAAGTACCAGTAATACACTGGTTAATTGCTGGCCTTGTGCCTAAAGTAGAAACAATTATTGTTCTGTGTCCTTCTTAAATCATTCATTCTGAGTTTTTCTTATATTCTTACGAATATCAGATGTTATCTCGATCGCAAACAAGACATTAATTTCAACATACGTTCGTGTTTATATATATATATATATATATATATATATATATATATATATAAAGGAACAAGTAAGACCCCGACGGCTGAGCTCAAGCCGTTTCGACGGCTAATTCTGGACTCGAAACGGCTTGAGCTCAGCCGTCGAGGTCTTACTTGTTCCTATTACCCACTCTACTACCCTAAGTATTGAGTACTTTGGTGCGTTATGGTCCACCTGGTTCCTTACCACATTTCCTTCGTTATATATATATATATATATATATATATATATGATTTCCCCAAATATGTACACAAACTTCAACACCATTCTAATAAATACATGTAAACAATTTTTGGGACACACTATATCAACACACAAGCACATTTTATATATATATATATATATATATATATATATATAATCTTTATATTTAAAAAAAAACAATTCGGAGGCTACAATATTCAATTTGTTTACAGTCTAAAGTGTTACAGCATTTTTATCGTGTAAGTGCTAACATTACACAAGATTAGTTCTATATAGTCTAGATACAAATCTTTATCATAAATTCTTGCCAAATTCCCGCTGGCTATAATGCATCTCACTTTGACTTGTGAATATCAAAATGGCGGACATGAGAAACTTGACAGCGAAATAATATGGTCTTATATCTTTCATAATTTGGCTTAATAATACTATATTAACATAACCTCAATTTGTTTAATACACTGTTTAAAGAGAGTTCAATTAGATGCTGAGTTTCATATCTACTTATTATAATTAAAGATGTTGTGTCTTTCGTGTAAAACGTTTCGTTATCATGGAAAGGGCATTGTAAGAATGTGCGTGCGTGTGTATGAATGTGAGAGAGTGGGTGAATGAGAATGCGATGGTGTCTTTGTTGTGTATATATATGACTATGTATGTGTATGTATACATACACACACACACACACAATTTGCTTGAAATAGTAGCCAAATCTGCCTCGAAGTAGAAATCGCTATCTCGACGGCTGATGTATTAGCATGGATGTCAGTAAAGTTCAATAAACTCCCGGTCAATATTAGATAATTTAAATAGAATCGAATTAAACAATCTATAATCATTAGACACGTCTAGCAAAATAGACTCAAGCAAAAGCTTCCATTATTTTTGTTGTCGAGCATGGTTTCCCCAGTCATTATCCAATATATTCATCTTCAGCATTCAAGTATGTATGTAAGTATGTTTGTATATACGTTCGTATATATGTATGTATACATAGGTGTATATGATTATATGCAAGTAAGCTCGACAGGCGACGATGTAGAATAATTAAATCAGTGTTTATTTCTTGGGTTCTTTAAGGGATATATATTTGTGGTTGTGAGATAGAATTTCTGAAGAACAGCTGGGAAAGCAATGAATTTAAAGAATGGGAGAATACATCGAGAAGTAGTTAATACTTTACCATTCTTTCATATATATATATATAGGTCTGCATATATGTGTTTGTGTGTATGTAATATATATATATTATATACACACACACACATATATACACACAACCAGATATATATATATATGATGACGAACGACCGTGACAAGTGGAGAGATGCTGTGCTGAATAGGACCCGTTCGACCCTTGCAAGGGAAAAGCGGATGTATGTTGATGATGATGATATATAGCGAAGAGATAGAGAGAGAGATAGATATAGAGAGAGGAGGGTGTGGGGAGCGATTCGGAGATAAATGATAGCAGAACATAAGAAAGTAAAGAATAGTTTGAAAGTAAATATTTGAATATAGAACAGTGTGGTGTGTATGAAATGTATATATTCAGGAAAACTCTGATAAATATACAATATTATATAACGTAAAATAAGGGGAGGTAGGTGTGCGTGTGCGTGTGCGTGTGCGTGTGCGCGTGCGCGTGTGTATATATATATATAAAGTCATTTCCACTATTTTAGGCTTTCTGATGCCGTGTGATAATTAAGTATTGCATATGATTAACAAATATATATTGTGGTCAGCATATGTAGACGGTTATAATAGACACGAAACATATGTTAAAGCAAATCAATTCCTAATCTCCTTCACGCCGACGTTTATACTTTTCTTGGTACAATACTTGCTTATATTAATATAAATATATAGGGCGGTGAATTGGCAGTATCGGTAGAGGATCGGACGCCATGGTTTGACGCATAGAGTTACAGCCCTTGCCATTCTGAGTTCAAATCCCGCCGAGGTTAACTTTGCCTTTCATCCTTACGGGGTCGATAAAATAAAGTACCAGTAATGTACTGGTTAATTGCTGGCCTTGTGCCAATAGTAGAAAATGAATATACATATATAGATACATATATATATATATGGATGGATAGAAAGATTGAGAGTATGGAAGTGAGAAAGAGAGACACCGGATGAATCGGCCCTACTAGTAACTAGATTTGTCCTGGAATGGAAAGACAAAGTTGACCCCCGCAGGACTTGAACATTAAATCTGGCCCTATGAATGCCGAAAACCGAGCTTGCAATTTTATGATCTGGAGACGGATATTCTGCGCCGCAAGTCACGTGTGTTGAGGTAAACAAATACACACAGGCGCCTAGGACCGTACATGTGAGTTAACATATTAACTTAATGCACACGTGATACTGGAAGTTTTTTTTATCAACCCATCATAAATCGTATATATTAAAAAAAAAAAAAGAAAATGTTCCTCAGCTGTGATATAAATAACAGAGTAATGTTGAAGATAATAATGGTGAAAATGTGAAAGCAAATCGAATTATTTGCAGTGAATCTGAGAAAGAAAACGAGATTACTTATAAATTCTTATCTGTAACACATGTACAGGGCATCTCATTACATCTGTATGTGAGGGAGAATGAATGTATGTAAATATATGTAAAAATGTTTCAATCATTATCGTAGAAATGTATCTCCCTATCTGTGTGTGTAAGTGTGTGTAAGTGGATGTGTGTGTGTATGAGTGTTTATGTGTACGTGTGCGCGTTTATGCTTCATCAAATTCTAATACGTTTAACGTGGGTTCAAATACCTAAATGTCTTGAACATGGCGTGCTTTCAACACTCAAGTTCTCGACTTATTGTTGGAGTGGAAACGAACCGTAATGGCGGAATTTCTATCAATTTGCAGACGACTATGTTTGTTTATCTTTTTATTTTTCGAGCCTTCCATGGTTTTATTCTTTGTGTTACCAAAGTCTTGATATCAAGACTTTCAAATTTTATGTGGATCTTGATTTACAAAGGATTATAAACACGAAAATGTCCCTCTTATCGTAGGCACCATTTATTCACACTATCTGGCTATAAATTCGATACGTTGCAACAAGAAACATAAGAGCGCATGCGTAGAGGGAAGAGCGGGAGGTGATATTTAGTTGTAGTATGTGATAAAGATAGATGAATGTCTCAAAGGAATACAGTAAAGAGAGTGCGATATCGACAGAGAGCGCAAGAGTGTACAAGATAGCGCTAGAGATAGAGAGAGCGCGCACAAGGCAGAGAGAGAGAGAACGGGAGAGAGAGAGAGAGAGAGAGAGAACGGGCGAGAGCGCAAGAGAAAGATATAATATATAAATATATCATATGATGATATATGTAGTGTGGTAACGTAGCTTTGTGTTTAAAGAATGGAATTCACAACCATGGGGTTAGTTCGATTCTCAGAGCGGGCTCTATGCTGTGTCCTTGAGGAAGACCCTTTATTTCACGTTGTTTCTATGAACAGATACAGAAACAAGTTTCGATATCTCTGGTGTTATGGTTTATCAGTATTTGCCTTTCCCTTGAACAATATCTGGGCCGTGGAGAGGGAGACTGGTATGCATGGGGGTGTTATGGTCTTCTACAAAACAGCTGGCACGGTCTGGTGCCTTGGAGGGGAACATTCTAGGTGCAAAACCAATGGTCATTCGTGGGTGAATGGGTTATTTTTTTATAGATAAAGTACATGCACACATACGAATATATATATATATATATATATGAGGGAGAGATACACACACACATATATATATATATATATATATATATATATAAGCGAGAGAGACACACACACACACACACACATTATATATATATATATATATATATATACACACACACAGTGAGTGTGCGTGTAGACCAGAGGTGGTAGAGAAGTAGATGTAGAGAAAGAGAGGCGGGGGAAGACATTCACTTCAAGAAAACAAATGGGAGACAAAAATCAATAGTGTTGCACCAGATATCGGAGACGGGGCTTGAAGGAGATTCTTGAGACACTTCGTCGTTCAAAGTATCGGAATGAAAGCTGTTCATTTCTTACACTCAAACCTTAGACACCTCCTCCATCTAGTACTGCCACCTCCACCACCTCCTCCATCTAGTACTGCCACCTCCACCACCTCCTCCATCTAGTACGGCCTCCTCCACCACCATCACCTCCTCCATCTAGTACTGCCACCTCCACCACCTCCTCCATCTAGTACTGCCACCTCCACCATCTAGTACTGCCACCTCCACCACCATCACCTCCTCCATCTAGTACTGCCACCTCCACCACCTCCTCCATCTAGTACTGCCACCTCCACCTCCTCCATCTAGTACTGCCACCTCCACCACCATCACCTCCTCCACCACCTCCTCCATCTAGTACTGCCACCTCCACCACCATCACCTCCTCCATCTAGTAATGCCACCTCCACCGCCATCACCTCCTCCATCTAGTACTGCCACCTCCACCACCATCACCTCCTCCATCTAGTACTGCCACCTCCACCACCATCACCTCCATCTAGTACTGCCACCTCCACCACCTCCTCCATCTAGTACTGCCACCTCCACCACAACCTCCAGCTGGTACCACCACCATCACCTCCTCCAGCTAGAACTGCCACCTCCACCACCTCCTCCAGCTAGTACCACCACCATCATCACCTCCTCCAGCTACAACTGCCACCTCCATCACCTCCTCCAGCTACAACTGCCACCTCCACCACCATCACCATCACCATCACCACCTCCTCCAGCTACAACTGCCACCTCCATCACCTCCTCCAGCTACAACTGCCACCTCCACCACCATCACCACCACCTCCTCCAGCTACAACTGCCACCTCCACCACCATCACCACCACCATCACCCCCTCCTCCAGCTACAACTGCCACCTCCACCACCATCACCACCTGCAACTGCCACCTCCGCACCACCACCACCACCACCACCTCCAGCTACAACTGCCACCTCCATCATCACCTCCAACACATACGCCACTACTACTGCAACTACTACACACAAACACCACCAACACCACTACTACCGACCACCATTTTCGCCACCACTACTAATACCTCCACCAACACTACCACCACTAATACCACCACCACCACCACTAATACCACCACCACCACCACCACCACCACTACTATTAGCAAGTGTAATGGTGGTTGCAGCAGCATCGATGGTAGTAGTAGTAGTAGTAGTAGGGAAAGGTCGCAACTCATTTCTACAGTAAACTGTAGCAACCAGAAATGAAGTGTCTTGCTCAAGAACATAACAGTCAGCTCCGGGAATCAAACTCACAACTTGACGATTATAGAATCTGGAGAGCATCGGACACCATTCTTCGCGACATATAGTTACGTCCCTTTACGTTCTGAGTTCAAATCCCACCTAGGTAAGCCTCGCCTTTCATCATCACTAAATCGATAAATAAAGCACCAGTAATGCACTGGGGTCTATTTAATCGACTTTCCGCCTACCCTTCAAATTGCTGGCCGTGTGCCTATAATGGAATTGGCAGTATCGGTGGAGAGTCGGACGCCATGCTTTCCAGCATAGTTACGTCCCTTTACGATCTGAGTTCAAATCCCGCCGAGGTTGACTTTGCCTTTCATCCTTACGGGGTCGATAAAATACAAGAACCAGTAATGCACTGGGTTATTTGCTGGCCTTGTGCCTAAAGTAGAAACAATTATCATTATTATTAACTTTGCCTTTCATCTTTACTGCGTCGATAAAACTAAGTACCAGTAATGCACTGATATAATTGCGGGCATTGTGCCAAAAGTAGAAACAATTATTATAGTTACGTCCCTTTGCGGTCTGAGTTCAAATCCCGCCGAGGTTAACTTTGCCTTTCTTACTTACGGGGTCGATAAAATAAAGTACCAGTAATGTCCTGGGTATTTGATGGCCTTGTGCCAAACGTAGAAGCAATTATTATAGTAGTCAGTTTTGTTGGAACTACATCATTTCGCATACCCTTAATGTTTCTTTAGCCAATCATATTTATTTTTCTATGAGAATCTCTCAACACACGTGGCTAAACCTGCACCTATTAGTCGATTTTTCGAAATACACTGCAAAGAAATTTATCCACAATATATTCCCAAATACTCGAGATAATACTGTGTAATTTTTCGCTCCTTCATTTATGATTTCAGTATTTTTTTAATGAATGATAAGAAGGGAAAAGAAGGCAGTTCTGACATTATAGGGAATTGCATTAATTAGATTATGAGATTTTCGCGATGTATACTTTGCTAGTACGGCCTATAGGGAATCATAAAAATCAATTAATACAGAATTTGTTAATTTTCTACTTTATTGTTATTAACGATTTCCTAATTGCCAATACCAAAAACAAAACAGAAAAGTAAAAGAAAAAATATATAGAACATTTAGTGGAAGTGGGGAGATGCATTTTATAAATACATTTGTGTTAGTTTAAACGTATTAAGACCCAGATAATCAGTTTTATATCATAGGTCCATTACTAGAAGCCTAATGAGTATCGGTATATTTTCAACATTGACAGAATCACATATTTTAAAAGCCTTCAAAAGAATATATTTTCTAGTAGTTTAACTATTTTATCTCATATTACCATTAACCATCATGACCAAGAAAAAAAAAAAACTTCCATCAAAGAGATCATAGATTTCATTCTTGGTTCTTTGTTTGAGGTTAGAATATTGTCTAATTTGTTCATTCAGATTTTAAATATCCGATTATGATTTGTAGTGAAGGCTTTGGCTGTTACTCCTTGTAGTTGTACGAATGATAAATGATATAGCTTGTTTGCTTTCGCCTCCGGTAACTCTTGATAGAATCGTAGGGCGCGATATTGATATATGGCGTTTCTTCGGCATTTTAAAGCCTGGTGGAGCTCAGCCTTCTCTAGGCCTGAGTACAGCAGGTTTCTTCCAGAGAAAAATAGAAAGTGGGAGAGGAAATGAGAAAGATATATAGAGGAGGAATCGACTCGAGTACTAGACTGATACTTATTTTATCGACCTCGATAGGATGAAAGGCAGGATTTGCAATCAGAGAGCAAAAAGCCGGAACGAATACGATAAAGCATTCTATCCAACGTTCTAACGACTCTAGCAAAATCAAAAGACCTTATAAAAATCTAAATAAATTGTAGGGAACATCATTGGTCGGAGGTTAATTGGGACTTTAAAATCCTTAATGAAATGAAGCATATATATATATATGTCCATCATATGTTACATAACTGAAACCCTAACATCCCTTTCACCTTATCATATAGCAAACACACAAACGTGTGCACAGTACCTCCCATCTTCCTCCACGTCTTCTTATATCAATCACCTCAATGATGCAATTAAATAGACGTAGCCCACTCTATTCTACACCACACTAAACCACACCACACCACACGCCATTTTCACAAACACATCTTTCTCAAATAATGAGAACTACGTCATGTTTAAGACCTCCTCGTCTTTCACCAACCATCGCTCTGAAGGAATGACATAGAACGTATAGTGAGATGTGGAGTGGAGAGAAGAAGGAGAGCGTAGTTTTCTGGCAGACGAAATTATCGTCTGGTAACTACAAAACCTACATAGATATACAATTTATAAATGTGTTTGTTGACATATTATAATGACCTTAAGCTTTCCAGCTGGCTCGTGCAAGATAGAAGTGTTTTTGCCAATATACCAACAGCAGCAGCAGCAGCAACAACAACGACATTACAATGGTAGACACAATTTTAAGAATTAAAACAACCGACATTACTAGCGTCCATTTTAATAGCAATAAAACTACTAACATTTAGAAAGTATCTATGTGGTCGCTTCTTCTCCAAGAAACAACAACCAAATCATCGGAGCACATCGTAATATCTGAAAATTGCCTATCATTTGCAATAATTTTTTTGTTATAAGATTATTTACGTATGCTTTATATAACTATACATGAGAGAGAGAGAAAGCGGGAGAGAGAGAGAGAGAGAGAGAGAGAGAGAGAAAGCGAGAGAGAGAGAGAAAGCGATAGAGAGAGAGAGAGAGAGGAAGCGAGAGAGAGAGACCACAGTTAGGAAGGTATTAAATACTTTGGTAGAGTATAGGTATAATTAACATATAAAGAAATGACTTCTACACTACTAGAAGTATTTCATTCGTTTGAAATTATCAGGTAGAATTGCATAATGTCGGACCCATATGACATAAGCCAACAAGGAAAAAACACGTACCATCACTGTAAAGCATTGATGATGATATATATAAATATATATATATATTCATTTATGTTTAGTTGTTTACCACTGGATAGAACTGGGCATTCCGTTTAGTTTACCTTCATGTACAGTTGAAAAGCACTCTACGTTCGCAAATGATCATTGATGTTGAATTGAATCCTGTGGCTGGTGCAGAAACGGACGTATATATAACTATAAATATATATATATATAATTTTAACTATTTATACAATAGTAAAAGTATCTCAACGTGTCGGACGTTAGTCCTTTATCGGAATATGGAAAAAAGTCGAAAATATGTTTGGAATAGAGAAGAGAAATTTGGAAGAAAGTCGAATGTAACAAATGAAAAAGTAAACGAGATAAAGTATTTTTTCTTTAGACATGTAGGAAACATGTGCTTAGTTGTTCCGCCATTTTGGCAGCGACATATACATCCACACACACATATATACACACACACACACACACCCATATATAGACACAGGCCCATATATAGACACACACACACATATATATATATAACACAGACACAGAGAGAGAGAGAGAGAGAAAGAGAAAGAGACAGAGAAAGAGAGAGAGAGAGAGAGACACATATATATATATATATATATATATATATATATATAAGAGAGAGATTGAGAGAGTGAGGGAAGGGATGAGAGAGAGAGAGAGGGAAGGGGTGCGAGAGAGAGTGAAGGGATGATAGATTGAGAGCGGTAGAGAGAGAGAGAGAGAGAATTGGCTGGTTGACGCACCTAAGTCTTTATTGATTAAAATCGGAAAGAGGTAATGTGAAGGTAGGAAGACCAATCATTTATGTGACAGACCCGGTGACAACTCCGGATATCTTTCGATCTTCTTATAAAAAAAAAATAGGCCACGTATTTATAGGTATGATCGATGAAATTAATAGTCAGGATAACAGAGGAAGGATGAGAAGCAAATTTGATCACGAAAAGATATGAAATCTGTCAAAAATTATTAAAAGAAATTTTGTCTACTGTAGTGTATATTTTTGGAGCGAGTTGTCAGATTTGTTTGAACGATTTCACTGCCTCCCTGTCCTTCTTTGAAAAAGATTGCCTGTGTACACACTGGGTAAATGTTATGTCCTCCCAGATATAAAACCTCAAAGACACGGCATATGGCATAATAGTACCCCTACAAATGCGCCATGAGTTACAGATCCATACATAATATATATGTTTATACGGTCCCGGAACTTATGATAGAATTGTAAGGGCGCCGCATTGACATACGGCGTTTCAAGAGCATTTTTCTTTTAAATCGTGGAGCTCATCTCCTCTCAATGTCTGCATTTAGTAGATTAAAGAATGCATGTTGTTCTGTTCAAGGAACCAACGATAAACTAGGTATCAACAGAAGGAATACTATTTTTTTTTATTTAGTCACAAGGCCAGCAATTTGCTTTGTCCCCCAAGGAACGTCTTTGATCACATGCTTTTTAAAATAGCGCAGACTAGGGAGTTATGTCAACAACGATAGTAACATCTAAACATTTACGTAAACAAATACGTCCACCACATAAATATGTCATTAGAATACTCCAAATATGATTTCAGATTTAGGCACAAAGCAAACACATTTGTTGAGGGAATAGTTTATTAAATCGACCCCATTGCATTACTGGTACTTTATTTTATCGATCCCGTGAGTATGAAAGGTAAATCTAACCTCGGTGGAATTTGAACTCGAAACATAAAATGCCGAAACGCTCTTTCTCGAAGCATGATGTCCGACGCTCTACCGATTCTGCCAATCTACCTTCCTTATAGACATCAGTAATAGTAACAATGGTCATTGAGAGATGTACCTGGCGTAGTAGGAGGTGCAGTATTATAGCTACTTATGTATACTAGTAGTAGCGTTACTAGTTGTAGATATGACTTTATATGCATAACAAGAAAAACATCATCGTAGTAGTAATAGTAATAGTAGTATTAGGAGTAGGACACGATCATCGTCATAATCATCGGTAGTAGTAGTTATAGTAGTTGTAATAGCTCTAGTAGTAGTGGTTAACTGGAACGGAATCTACAACAGTCAACAATTAATACCAACACCGCCAAGTTCTTGCTACTGTTGCTACTACTAATTTACTACTATTACTACTACTACTACAATAACTAACTGCGCATCCTGCTATTGCCATTACTAGTACAGTAGCATTACCTTAATGCCAACATGCATAAGTGTGGCCACATAGGAACAACAGCAACAACAAAAACAACAATTGCACCAACAACAACAGCATCAGCAAAAACAACACCAACAGCAACTGAAGCAACAGCAAATGCAGTAACAACAACAACTACACCCACAAAAACAACTGCAACTGAAACAATAACTCCACAACTTCAAAAGCGATACTATTAACAACACTACAGGGAAACCTTTATGTGGTTATTAACTTTTCTTGGAAAATAATTCAACTATTTTCCTTCACCTCACAACACACTAAAGAACTCATTAACCCTTTCGTCGAAATATTTCGAAATGAAGGCTCCAGTCTATTATTTTCAAATATGTTTTAAAACAATTAACAATTTACAGGAACTTATAATGTAACACACTTTGTCATTATTAAGCTGCTGATGTTTGAAACATTCCTTATAGAAGTTGTATCATCATCAACATCATTTAACGTCCATTTTCTACGCTAGCATGGGTTAGACGATTGGTCCCGTTGTAAGACAGCCATTTTGGGGGAACCTTCTCTTGCTCACACAGAACTGATTTTGTCTTGGTTTCTACATGAGGATGCCCTTCCTAACGCCAACCACATTTACAATATGTACTGGGCACTTCTTGTCTTCTTGCATAACATTATAAATATAAACACCTTAAAATAGTTTATATCGTAGAACCTGAGGCGGTTTCGGGCGGTTTGTTTTTATCGAATAAGGATTAGACATACAATGGCCAAATTGTCATCGTTAGCATGACTTAGCTATATGTCTGTCTAAGAAGTGTTGGCTCCGGGCTAATCATCACCACCAACATCAATACCACTATCGCCAACATAGCCATCACCACCGACATCTCCGGCGCCATCACCAACATTATCACCACGACCACCGTCAACAACAGCACCATCAACAACATAACCAGCAACACCATCAACACCATCACCACCATCCACACCATCACCGTCAACAACACCAGTATTTTACTGGTATATTTATTTTATTACTCTCGGAGGAGACGTTAAGCTCAACGGCAATTGAACACAAATAGCTGCAACACAGCGAGGTATTTGTACAACACTACCTACTCTGGTAAGCCGCCATCAGAGTAATTATAGCTACAATAACAACGATGGTGTGACCTGTTAAATGAGGGTTGTTTGACTACTATATCTAACACCTAACTATTTCATATGTGTATGTATGTATGTATGTATGCTCGTATCTATGTATGTATGCTCGTATCCATGTATGTATGCATATATCCGTGTATGCATGTATGCTTGTATCCGTGTGTATGTATGTATGATTGTATCCGTGTATATGTGTGTGTATATGTCGAAGGCTGAACAATATCTATGAATCAACAGTGAAGACTTGTTATACAAACATCGTCATCAGCGTTGATTAAAATGCCTAATCCCTATCAAAACACACACACTACTGACTTATCCATGTAAAGACCAAACGAGGGAGGTAGTTACATGGTGTTGAGACTTGTTAGAAATATCACCCAGGTTCCCACCGACTCATTTTCTGCCATCTTAAGTCAATAGAGGATATACTGTAATCTATAACGCTTGATATAGAAACATAGAGGAGAGGGTCAAATTATGAAGTTCCTTGGATCATAGGTCTACCTCCTTCGCTGCCGACATAGTGGGGGACTGACCACATCAACATTCACAATGAGATTAATTTATATCATAGTTAAGAAGATAGCAAATAGATGATTAAACGATGCCAGTTTATTACTGGTATAAAAAGTATTGTGTCAGCATACAAACTATACACGCGATTAAACAACACCAAGCTTTGATATATATGACACAGAAAGCAAGCTGACACAAAATTAAACGACACTAGCATATTACTGGTATTTATAGTATTGTGACAGAATACCATCCATACACGCGATTAAACTACACCAGGGTTTAATAAAATAATATATAACACAGTTAGAAAGGAAGCTTACATAATATTAAACGACACCAGCATATTACTGGTATATAAAGTATTATAGCAGAATACCATTTATACACGCGATTAAACTACACCAGTGTTTAATAAAATAATATATAACACAGTTAGAAAGGAAGCAAACGCCTGATTAAATGACACCAACATATTACTGGTATATAGAAAATTGTGACAAAATAGCATTCATATACGAGATTAAGCTACACCAGGGTTTGATAAAATAATATATAACACAGTTAGAAAGGAAGCAAACGTATGATTATATGACACCAGCATATAACTGGTATATAGAATATTGTGACAAAATACCTTTCATATACGTGATTAAACTACACCAGTATTTGATATGATAATCTATACAGACACAAGATCACATATATCTTAGTTTAAACGACCTCAGGATATAACTGGTTCGTAATATTGTTAAATATATTTTATTACGTAATGTCAATAATACAAAATGTCTTTATTTGCCACAGTGTGACGGCATTTAGCAGCAAAACCGAGAACAAAAGTGTGGATGTTCGTAGGGAATCAATAATAATGAAAATTCGGTTAGCTTTGCCTTTCATCCTTACGAGGTCGATGAAATAAAGTACCAGTAACGCATTGGGGGAAAAATAATTTGCATCTAAAAAATCGCTGGCCTTGTGTCTAAATTAGAAACCTTTATTATGTAGGGCAGTCGATGGGCAGAGAAGGAGGTAGAACATACTATATAGTAATTGTTCCGGTTCTTTAGGCACTAAGTTCAAACCCCGCCGAGGTCAAATTTGTGTTTCAATACTACCTTCCGAGGGAGATGACATAAAGGGCCAGTTAAACACTAGAGGTTCATATAATCGACTCTCTTCATTCCTAAAAGTGGAGACGTTGTCCCAATTCTAGAAAGAATGATTACTATCTAAGTTGGTGGTCAGGAAGAGGTGTATACGATTGGTGTACTATTGCTTCCAACTCCCACTCCCTAGATTCAGTGAACGCAATGTGGCCCTCCGCCGGATTTGAACGGAGAATATAATTGTTCGAAACTAAATAGTAGACGGAATTTTAATCGATACAAAACCGTCTCTATCAATACATCGATCCCTGCAATGACTATAACAATGGTTTCTGATTTTGCGGCTGGAGGAGAACGTCGACCTCAGTGCATTACTGGTACTTTATTTTAGCGAACCTGTAAGAATAAAAAGCGAAGCTAACCTCCGCAGGATTTGAAAATAATAATAATGGTTTCTTATATAGGCACAAGGCCAGCAATGGGGGGGGGGGGTCGATTAAATCGAACCCAGTGCGTCACTAGTACTTTATACTATCGACACTGTAAGGATGAAAGGCAAAGTTAACCTCGGCGGGATTTGAACGCAAACGTAAAGCTGCCGTTTATATATGCCGCAAAGCATAATATCCGACGCTCTAACGATTCTGCCATCCACCGCCTGTTATAATAAAAATATTGATTTATATTTTTGTAATGTACAATCGATTATGTCATACACCCCCAATATATCACTGGTAAAAAAACAGATAATCTTTGTAAAATTTTCTTTTATGATTCATTACTTATGCATAGAGTTCATCAATAATTTCTTACATAGGTACAAGACTTTACATTTTAAGGTGGTGTATAGTAAATTGTGTCTACACCAGTACATGACTGGTACATTATTTTATTGAAATCTCGAAAGATAAAATGGCATGTTGACCTGTCCGAGATTCGTACTCAGAACGTAGAAG
This sequence comes from Eledone cirrhosa, assembly GCA_964016885.1. Classification (NCBI taxonomy): domain Eukaryota; kingdom Metazoa; phylum Mollusca; class Cephalopoda; order Octopoda; family Eledonidae; genus Eledone; species Eledone cirrhosa. The sequence goes on along the minus strand of OZ024757.1, from coordinate 38,853,616 downwards.
GCCGCAACTAAATACCATCAGGCATTTTGAGTTCGACGCTCTAGCGATTCTGAAAATTATGAGCATAATCGACAGTAAAATATTACTGTAACAGTTTACAATACAAAAAGCTGACAAAAACAACTGCAACAACAACAGCAATAATAATAATGATAATAATTACAATAACAATAATAATAATTATAATCAAAACAATGGCATGTATGACGACGATAATTTGGGGTTTGATAATGCGTATTAATATATGATAATGTTGGTTATTGTGTGAGGTGTATTAATCTGTGATAATGTGAGGTAGTGTAATAAAGAGAATTCTCGTCAGATAACATGTATTATGTCTGATAATGTTTGTTATTTCCGAAATAAACTGTATCACTGTATGATAATGCGTAATCTGTGAAATAATCTATGTTACTCTATGATAATGTCTTAATATTAAATATGTGTGACTAAGATACTCTGTGTGACTGTAAAATAATGGTTGTGATCGTATGATAATGTGTGTGAGAGACTGTAACACAGTCTGTTACAATGATATTGTTTGTTAATATTAAATGTGTGTGACTAAGATACTGTTTGTTACAATGAAATGGGTGTGACTGTATAATAATGGTTGTGGTTGTATGACAATGTGGGAGTGTAGGTGACGGTAAGATGATGGGTGTTACTATGATAATCTATGTTACAATGATAGTGTGTTATTGTGAGACAGCATGTGTGGCTATAATAATGCTTCTAACTATGATAATGTTTGTGACTGACTGTGAATGTCAGTGTGAGTGTCACTGCGATCATTTGTGTCTGTGTCACAGCTACCAAGTGGATGTGCCACAGCTACCAAGTGGATGTGTCACAGCTACCAAGTGGATGTGTCACAGCTACCAAGTGGATGTGTCACAGCTACCAAGTGGATGTACCACAGCTACCAAGTGGATGTGTCACAGCTAGCAAGTGGGTGTGCCACAGCTACCAAGTGGGTGTGCCTCAGCTACCAAGTGGATGTGTCACAGCTACCAAGTGGATGTATCACAGCTAGCAAGTGGGTGTGTCACAGCTACCAAATGGGTGTGCCACAGCTACCAAGTGGGTGTGTCACAGCTACCAAATGGGTGTGCCACAGCTACCAAGTGGGTGTGTCACAGCTACCAAATGGGTGTGCCAATGTGACGTGTGTAAGAATGTGTGTAAGAATGTGTGTGATTGTGATAATGTTTGTGTCTGTGTTACAATAACGTGTGGAGCTAGGGGTGAGATGAAGTAGGCGCGAGGATGTATGCTTATGTTGCTGTTATTTAGTTCAAGGTCAGCCCTAATTCATTCTGCACACCTTTGATCAAAGGGAGTCCAACCATGACAATCCAGTTTTATTTGTTTTTCTTTGTACAAGAAATCCAACACGTCCTTATAGATTACGTCTATTTGTAATATGGTAGGGTATGATTTGAGGGTTATTTGGTTGCCTTTACTAACACAACCAGTAACCATGTATTGTTCCCGATTTGGCAAAATGTGTGAATGTGTGTAAGAGAGTATGTGTGTCTATGTGAAGATGTCAGTGTATGTCTGAGTGTATATGTATGTGTTTACGTCTTTCTGTATGTGAGCTGCATTGGGACTGTGTCTGAGCTTTTGTATGTGTGTTGAATATATACACCTTTATATATATATATATATATATGTATACATGTTTGTATGTATGTATGTATGTATGTATCTACGTTTGTACATATGTTTGCCAATCTAATATTGTGCATGAGTATGTTGTATTGAAGTTACATATATTTCTGCATATCATATTTTTCTTCCCCCATTCACAGCAATATTTGAATATGTTTACGTGCATTTATAAAGTTGTGCAGCGTGCATGTATCTACACACACATTATATATATATATATATATATATATACACACACATACATATATAAATATATATATATATATATTTATATGTCTGTTAGTACGCTGCGAGCATGTCTAAGTCGGTATGTCTGTTTGCTGCATGGCAAGTGTTGTTATACCATAACTACGTATTCGTGCTCTACGTATTTGTATGCCATTATATATGTCTATGTATGAATTAGTATATATATATATATGTTTATATATGTTTATATATGTTTACGTATTATGTGTATGGTTTTAGCAGTAATGCTGTTCTGTGTAAGTCTGTTTGTGTACACTGGTGAATATATATGTATGCGGCTCTATGTATGTATATTCCTGTAAGCTTGTGTATATAATTGTGTAGGCATATATAGTTATGTATGCTGTCTATTTTCATACGATTTCTGCAAGCAGGTGTATACACACGCGCACACACGTGTGTGTGTGTGTGTGTGTTTGTTATATAATGTGTTTCCGTAGAGAAGATAAAGGAAAGAAGAGTGCTTTATGTAGAGTACAGATATATATATATATATTTTTTTTTTTTGTTTCTATGTATATACGACTGTCTCAAGGTATATTTAAATGTATGTATGTTTGTATTTAAATATGCATGTATGTGTACACGTGTGTGTGTGTGTATGTGTGTATGTGTGTGTATGTGTGTGTGTGTGTGTGTGTGTGTGTGTACATGAGCCTGTGTGTGTGTGTGTGTGTACATGAGCCTATATGGGTATGTATGCATCTGAGCTCCTGAATGTGTACTTACACACACACCTATAAAAATGTATGTGTGTGTGTGTGTGTGTGTGTGTAGCTGGATGTATGTGTGGATGTGATTGTGTGTGGATGTGCGTGTGGTTGCGTGTCTGTTTGTATATGCGTGCGCATATGTCTAGCAACTCGTGCCTGTGTTTGTTTCCTTATATGCATGTGTCTGAGTGTGTGGGTATGTCAGTGCGGGTGTGTGTGTGTGTGTGTGTGTGTGTGTGCGTGTGTGTGTGAGATTGTATCTTAGTGTATCAGTGTATGTGTATGCTTGTGTCTGTATTCACACGGTGTGTGTGTGTGTGTGTGTGTGTGTGTGTGTGTGTGTGTGTGTGTGTGTGTGTGTGTGTGTATGTCATGGGGCTGTGAGAATGAGGGTCTCTGTAAGTGGGTGTGTCAGTGACTGCGTGTGTGTGGATGTGTGTCAGTTTGTATGTGGGTGTGTGATTCTCAGTGTCAGAGTGTGTATGGATGTCTCAGTGTGAGTGTGTCAGTGTGTGGGTATGTGTATGTGCCAGTATCTATGTATGGCAGTGATTGTGTGTGCATGAGAGTGTGTTAGTGTGTGTGGGAGTGCGTATGAGAGTGTGTCAGTGTGTCAGTAGGTATACCAGTGTGTTTGACAGTGTGTCAGTGTGTGTTTGACTGTGTCAGTGGGTATAACAGTATGACAGTATGACAGTGTGTGTATGGCAGTGTCAGTGTGTGTATAACAGTATGACAGTGTGTCAGTGTGTGTATAACAGTATGACAGTGTGTGTATAACAGCATGACAGTGTGTATAAGAGTATGACAGTGTGTCAGTGTGTATAAGAGTATGCCAGTGTGTGTATAACAGTATACAGTGTGTGTATGACAGTATGACAGTGTGTCAGTGTGTGTATGACAGTGTGCAGTGTGTGTATGGTAGTGTATGAGTGTGTGTATATCTCCACTCAGTATAAAACACAAGGAAATGCAAAGAAAGAATATCAGAATATAAATAAAAGAACAGGAACGACTTCCACTTACCTATACGCACCAATTCCGGAATACATCGTGCATATTGTATGAACGTTAATCCTAAAAGGAGATAAGTCACCGCCAAAATTGTGTTGTGTCTTGGAGTCATCATACATGTGAAAGAAGGAAAGGCAATCCGTTTGTGTATAGAAGAAGATGGGGAGGGGGAAGAGAGACAGAGACAGAAAGAGAGAGAGAGTGTATGTGTGTGTATGTGTGTGTGTGTGTGTGCGTATTATGGAGATAAATAGAATTGTGTAGAGCGACAGAGAGATAAATGGACAGACTGTGAGGCAAGTAGACGGATAGAATGTTGTAGAGCGACAGAGAGTAAGATAGACAGATAGAGAAAATTGTAAACAGCACGAGAATGAGAGAAAGAGAGAGAGAGAGAGAGAGAGATAGAAGGGTAGACAGAATTTGTAGAGCGACAGAGAGAGAGAAAGAGAGTGGCAGACAAACAGAGAAAGAGGAAGTGTGTGTTAAATAGGGAGAGAGAGAGAGAGAGAGAGAGAGTAAGCAGCTAATAAGGGTTAGAGTGTTATATATCGAGGAAGTTGAGTATGTTAGTATATATTGTTGTGGTTGGGTTAAATAGGTCGGGTATACTGGGGTAAGGTATAGATAGATAGATATACTAAGTGAGGGGGAGAGAGAAAGGAGAATCAAGTAGCTACGGGGAAATGTGTAGTAAGATAGGGTATATCGATAGATAAACAATGTTAGTGGTGATGATGATAATGATATTGCTGATGATAATAGATATAGAGATGATGGCGGCGGTGGTGGTAGTAGTGGTGGTGGTGGTGGTGGTGGCTGTAAAGAAAAAAAAACGACAAGAAAATATCAAGACAGACGATGAATGCCGAATGAATGGATGGATGGAAGGATGGAGGGCAGAAAGGAAGAAAGACAGCCAGGTATTATGAGATAATAAAAGAATGAAATAATGAATGAATGAATGAAAGTATAAACGAATGAATGAATGCTTGAAATACTGTGTATGTATATAGATATATATGTATATATAAGTGTTTATGTTTATGTGTGTGGATGTAATGGGTATATAGGCGCACGCTTGTGTGTGTTTATATGTATATTATATATTTATGTGTGTGTGTGTGTATGTATGTTTACATATAAACACAGACACGTAAATACACACACATACGGTGAGAATATATATAGGTAGAGAGAGAGAGAGAGCGGGTGGAGGATACCGGGGTGTTTATGAGAAGTTGATGGGCAGGTATAAAGACAGTAAAATATTCCACGGACTGATTGATAAAGAGAGAAAGAGATCAATCAATCGATAGATAGATAGATAGATATTCAGACAAATATTCAAACACACAAATAGAGAGATAGATAGATAGATAGAGAGATAGATAGAAAGATAGATAGAGAGAAAGGTGGAGAATAAGTTAGTTATGACGGAAAATGGTTGATAAAGTTGAAGAAAGTTAAACAATACGAAACAGGTATCTGTAAATACCTGAATATATAGATAGATAGGGATTAAGGGGGAGCGAGGGAACTTGATGTTTGGTGAAACAACTGAGATAGATAGATAGAGATATAGATATATATACAGAAAGGCTAGAGTGATACACTCTATATATATATTATTATTGTATAATGATGCCGATGATGATGAGGTTGATGGAGGGGGGGGTAGATGATGACAGATATGTAATTAGAAAGAGAAAAAGTACACGAAAGATGGATGTAAAAAAAAAAATTAAAAAGTTACAAGTGGTTAAAGAACGAGATTTTAAGATCGAAAGATGAAAAACGAAGCTGAAGAACAACAGAAACAACTACAATAACAATAACAAGAAGAAGATAACACAAACATAACAATATTGAGAAAGTAAAATCAGCAAAAATTGGAAGACATTTTTTTAAAAATAAGATTCGTGTGTATATATTTTAATTTGTTTCTGTATATATCTATATATCTCAATGTATATATCTATATAACTTCATGTAAAATCATATATATCACTGCATATATTTATATATGTCTGTATTTATGTTATACATATATATATATATATATATATATATATATATATATATATATAAGGGTTGGGTTTAGAAGAGTAACACGTTCTATGAAGAATATAAGACAAAGGAAAACACCGAAATAATAATAATAATAAGGTAATAATAACGACAAAAATAATAATGATGAATTAATTAATTAATGAAGCCAATGTAATGAGGAAAGATTTAATCGTCATTAACAAGTGGTAAATATTAATAGCTATAACAAACACTAAACAACGCTAGCCACTCCAACAACAAGAAGGAATCTGGATGTAACAACAGAGAAAATAATTACGGGTGCGTATATATATATCTCTCTATATATATATATATTTATATATTTAAAATTTATTTATGAGTATTAATATTTTGTTGTTGTCGTTGTTGTTGTGTGCTTTCAAATCACAATTGAGATATTGATGAAACGCTTGGGTAGAGACAACAAATGAAAGATAGAGAGAGGCAGAGCGATATATATATATATAAAGATATATTTGAAGAAGCAATGAAAAGAATGAATGTATATTACAGAGGAGAAAGAAAAAAAAGAAAAGAAAAAATTAAGAGACGTTGACGAGAGGAAAAAAAAAAAAAAATATTTAGCGAGGCAAATTGAAAGAGGTCAACAAATGATGATTGAAGGTTTGGTGAGGATATAACAGTGAACGAGCAAAATAGATTGAATAAATGAATGAAAAAAACTAAGACACAAAAATAGAGAGTGAGGGAAGGAGTTGAGGGGTAGAGATAGGGCGATAATAAGGGAGAAGTGGATATATGTATATAGGTATATATATATAAAGATTAAAGATAGATAGATAGCTATTTAACCAACGGCATACATATATATATATACATATGTAAAACGGTGAGAGAGAATGAATGATATATATGTATATATAGGGGGGAGAGAGAGAGAGATAGATAGAAGGAGATAGATAGAGAGATATTTGTCAGGGAAGCAACTAGCTTTCAGAAGATAAAATATGCTCTTTCCGTGAGTAAATACTTGTATGTTTGTGTGTTCGATTGAAAGGTAGGAACCAGTTGTCGAAGAGTGTTGTCCCTGATCGGAAGTATTCCGTAGTGGAAGACGAGGAAATTTTGTTGTTATTATTTTTATTTTTGTTGTTTATTTTCTTTTCGATCTTACCAAGAAACACGAAGCAAAACTTAAGCGATCGAAAGTGTCGGGAATGTGAAGAGAAAAATTGGCGATGATTTTGATGATGATAAGATATATATATGTGTATGTGTTTGTATGTGTGTGCGTATGTGTGTGTCTGTGTGTGTGTGTGTGTATGTGTGTGTGTGCGTGCGTATGTGTGTGTGTGTGCGTGTGCGTATTTGCTTTATTTGCAGGGTGCTAAATGTTTAAGTGTATGTGTGTGTGCTTCAGTTCACAAAACGATTGTTGTATTTGTGAACTAATAAGTATGTTCATGTATATATATATATATATATATTATTTATATATATATATATATATATATATATATATATATATATAATGTATAATAATAAAGCTAAAGAATATATGGAATTAAGACAGAAATTACATGTTTAGTAGTTTCCAATGAAAATAAAGACACATATAGACAAATAGATAGACAGATAAATAAATAGATGGACAGTTAGAAAGAGGCGATCGAAAGAGATCGAACGAGAGAGAGAAGGAATATAAGAATGACTGCAAGAAAGTCAGGCTAGAGAATTGCTATATAGACAGGCAATCGTTCTCACACCGGCTTCGATGTGTGTGCCTATGTATAAATATTCCTATTAGTCTGGAAATATTGTTTTATAGTCTCTATTCTTTTATTAATTATTTCTTTGAATATGTCGTTATTCTTACATATATGCCTATATATATATATATATATATATATATATATATATGTGTGTGTGTATTATAACGTGTCTGGACCCGACGGCTGAACTCTTGCCGTTTCAATAGCTAGTTCCACACTATATATGTATATAATCCTATATATTTAATACTGTACTCTGAAGAAATTATAAGGAAAATTATAGAACCAATGCATAGACAGAAAAAGCTAAATAGTTTAGAGGAAAGATAGTGGTACGTGTGTGTGGGAGAGAGAGGACTAACTACATAAAGATGTAGACGTGAAGAGGGTCGGGAGGTTGGTGAGGTTGATACACAGACCAAGATACTTCAAGATAGAATGATAGTCTCGGGTAGACAAAGAGTGAAAGAACGTCAAAATAGATATAGAAAAGGGACGAACGTTTCTTATAGAGACCTGCTCTTTATCTGATTAAATAGCTTGTCTTTATTAATATGATGATGATGATGATAATAAGCAGGATAGGGAAAGTAACTGTGTTGATAACAGCAACAATATCAACAAGCACGATGCGATAAAATCTGAAATATATATATATAATATTCAACTACAACAATAACGTTAGCGATAACAATGATGTGGACGTAAGGATGAACCGGGAGAAACGAGAGAAACGATGAAAGCGATAGAAACGAGAGAGAAAGGAAAGAATCGACATGAGAGAGAGAAAGAGAGAGCAACTATATGAACAACAAGTAAAATTGTGAAAACAGCAACAACAGCAGCAACAACAACAACGACGGCTAGCAGCAAAAGCAGCAGTAAACCGAACAACAACAACTAATAACAAGGCTAGCAGCAGCAACCAGCAGCAGCAGTTTATAGTAGTAGTAGTAGTTTATAGTAGTAGTAGTAGTTTGTAGTAGTTTATAGTAGTAGTAGTTGTTTATAGTAGTAGTAGTTGTTTATAGTAGTAGTAGTTGTTTATAGTAGTAGTAGTAGTAGTAGTTTATAGTAATAGTAGTAGTAGTTTATAGTAGTAGTAGTAGTAATAATAGTAGTAGTAATAATAGTAGTAGTAGTTTATAATAGTACTAGTAGGGATACTAGATATAGAAGTAGTATTAGTAGGGATTCGAGAGTTAGTAGTAGTAGTAGTGCTAGTTGCAGTTACAGTAATAGTACTAGTATGGTTACTAGAGTTAGTAATAGTAGTATGGGTGGTAGTGGTAGTAGTGATGTCAGCGGCAGCACAACTGCAGAGAACTTCAGTGTTTAGTTGTGATGACGTGATCGTTGTTAGTGTTGTTAGTGTTGGTGTTGGTGTTGTGGTGTTGTGTTGTTGTGTTGTTGGTGTTGTGTTGTTGGTGTTGTGGTGTTGTGTTGTTGGTGTTGTGTTGTTGGTGTTGTGTTGTTGGTGTTGTGTTGTTGGTGTTGTGTTGTTGGTGTTGTGTTGTTGGTGTTGTGTTGTTGGTGTTGTGTTGTTGGTGTTGTGTTGTTGGTGTTGTGTTGTTGGTGTTGTGTTGTTGGTGTTGTGTTGTTAGTGTTGGTGTTGTGGTGTTGTGTTGTTGGTGTTGTGTTGTTGGTGTTGTGTTGTTGGTGTTGTGTTGTTGGTGTTGTGTTGTTGGTGTTGTGTTGTGTTGTTGGTGTTGGTGTTGTGTTGTTGGTGTTGGTGTTGTGGTGTTGGTGTTGTGTTGTTGGTGTTGGTGTTGTGTTGTTGGTGTTGGTGTTGGTGTTGGTGTTGTGTTGTGTTGTTGGTGTTGTGTTGTTGGTGTTGTTGTGTTGTTGGTGTTGTGTTGTGTTGTTCAATATAGTAGTTGTGATGATGTGATCGTTGTTAGTGTTGTTAGTGTTGTGTTGTGTGTGTTCAATATAGTAGTTGTGATGACGTGATCGTTGTTAGTGTTGTGTTGTGTTGTGTTGTTGGTGTTGTGTTGTGTTGTTGGTGTTGTGTTGTTGGTGTTGTGTTGATGTGATAGTTGATGTTATTATATTGGTTGTTGTGAGGGTCATTGGTATTGACCAACGAAGTAGTTACACTGGCTGTAGTTGTGATGCTGTTCTATTTATTTCTACTAATATAGTAGTTGTGATCGTT
>OZ024757.1:38826499-38838999 GCA_964016885.1 Eledone cirrhosa | reverse complement strand
CTTTCTCGCACAGAGTTGCGGCCCTTTACGGTCTGAGTTAAAATCCTGCCGAAGTTAACTTTGCCTTTCATCCTTACGGAGTCGATAAAATAAAGTACCAGTAATGTACTGGGTAATTGATGGCCTTGTACCAAATGTAGAAACAATTATATTATATTATATATATATATATATATCGACAGTCCATCGACTTTCGTCAAATCTAACCGAGTAAATGTTCCCGTCGGTTTCAAATCCAGATAGAAGGAGTGCCTTCACTTTATATATTTTAACATATTTAGAGAGAGAGAGAGAGAGAGAGAGAAGGAAGTGTGGTAAGGAACCAGGTGGACCATAACACACCAGAGTACTCAATACTTAGGGTAGTAGAGTGGGTAATAGGAAAAGAGTCAGGACCTCGATGGCTGAGCTCCGGCCATTTCGACAGCTAATTCTGAACGCTGTCGAAACGGCCGGAGCTCAGCCGTCGGGGTCCTGACTCTTTTCCTATATAGATAGATATCTATGGACGAGGTGTCAAGTGTTAGGTTATATTAGAGTTTAACAATACATTTCCTGGTAAAGATTATAGAAGTTCAATGCTAATCAGTATCCTTTGTCAATCAAGTAAGCCAGAAGACAATGATTTTCCAACGTCTGGAGATCACTTTATGGATTTTGTGGCACAAACTGTAGAGCTCAAAATTTAATAAATTAAGAATGAATAACCAGATTAAAACTGGTTAATCATTCTTAATTTATCATATATATATATATATATATATATATATATATATTTATATACAGAGGACAAATGTCTGGACACCGACCCTGACTCTTTTCTTATTACCTACTCTACTATCCTAAGTATCGAGTACTCTGGTGCGTTATGGTCCACCTGGTTCCTTACCACACTTCCTTCGTTATATATATATATATATATATATATATATATATATATATATATATATAAACAAGAGAGAGGCCATGTGTTATTCAAATATGTTCTGTATGAATATGATATCCATTAAGACCTGGCCAAATAAACTTGAATTTATAAATAAAATCTTGAAAAGTTTTCCATTTTATATTTATTGTATTTTTATGACCGATTTCTTCTAATTTTCTTTTGTTTTTATTTAAAGCAACAATAAATTGCTTTCCTTGAACATTTTCTCACTTATTTTCTTTAGTTTATTATTCAATATTCACACTTTCTTTCAATTTTCTCTCTCTCGTTCTATCTCTCGTTCTTTTTATGTCTGTCTAGCTACGTATGTCTGTCTCTATCTCTCTGTCCCTTTTTATGTGTCTATGCCTATCTCTCTCATTTTTAATGTCTATCTGTTTCAGTCTTGCTATATATATATATATATATACGTTCACAGTTCCTTCATGTTAAATCCAGTTAGAAACTATTTAATTTGACTGCCCTCCTTAATAAATATAACTTTTCTTTCTTCTATTTAACACTTGCATTCAACTCTTTGTTTGTCCTACTCTTCATCTCAATATAATCCTGAATTATAGCAGCCAACTTTTCTGATTCTTTCTATCCAATACAAGACGCTACTTTGCATACAATTTCGGGCTTGTTTGGGTTAAATGATAATAATTAGCCGTAGGACTAACATAGTGTGATTAATACTAGTGATGTAATTGAGGCATGCAGACATGGTCTCGTAACTTCTGATTTGCTCCTAAGATGGATAATGATTGACAGAGAAAAAAAATTGAGAAAGCGATATGGAGGAAGAATCGATCGCAGTATTCGTCTGTACTGTTCTATCGACCTCAAATGAATGAAAGGCAAAGTTGACATCCGTGGAATTTGAACTCAGAGACTCAGAAGGAATACTGCAAAGCATTCTATACGACTTTATAAAAAATTCTGCCAATTCGCAGCCTTCATAATTATTATACCCGGAATCAATCAATACAGAAAGGAAAAAACAAACAAACAAAAAAAAAACAACCACAATTTGGCTGAGTTTAAAACTTAAAATAAAATAAAAAAATTTTTAAAAAAAATCTTTAAAAAAAAATAAAAAAGAAAATGTAAAAGAAAAACCGAACACGTGAGATATCAACAACAATATCTATTGATTAACAGTTTTATACATAGACAACACAGATTCGATTTCATCAGCTCTTTAAAAGCCTACTGATAAAAGAAACAAACATATTTCGGCCTTATTAAACCTGCTCAGTGAAGCATAGTCTAGAAACTTGGCAACGGATTTCTCCTGTTGTTTGGATGATTTGAGAAATGAACAAAATACACAGAAATAAACCAATAAAGAAAGTAGGTTAAAAGCGCAGCAATGGGTTAAATGGTGAAAAAATTCCATATAGACACGAAATTATATGTTTTAATAATTGTTGCTACTTTAGCTACAAGGCCAGCAATTTGCAGCAAAGGGGAAAGTCGATTAAATCAACCTTATTGCTTACTGGTTCTTTATTTTATTGATCTCGTAAGGATGAAAAGCAAAGCTAACCTCGGCGTGATTTGAACTTGGAATGTAAAGGTTCATGACATATATTTTTAATAATTGTTTCTCATTTGGCACACAGCCAGCAATGTGAAAGGAAGGGGAGAGTCGATTAAATCGATCCAACTGCATTACTCTTACTTTAATTTATCGACCCCGTAAGGATGAAAGGCAAAGCTAACCTCGGCGGGATTTGAACACTGAACTTAAAACAAAAGTAATAAATCAGTAAGTATAATATTATCAATAACAATAATATGGTATTCTAATATAGACACAAAATCAGCGAATTTGTGGTGAAAAGAAATATCAATCCCAATACTTGACTGGTACTTTATTTTATCGATCCCGGAAATAAGAAAAGAAAAATTGACCTCCGTTTGTAAGAAATTAACAAGGCTGGACTTTTGATTTATGCATACGTACGTACGTATGTACATACGTGAGTGCGTGCGTGCGTGTCAATGGGAGAGTGTGTGTGTGTGTGTGTGTGTGTGTGTGTGTGTGTGTGTGTGTGTGTGTGTGTCAATGGGGGAGTGTGTGTGTATGTGTGTCTCTTTTCAATGTGTATGTATGTGTGTGCCGGTGTCTCTCTCGGTGTATGTGTATGTGTGTGTATGAATGTGTGTATGTATGTGCCTATGTGTCTGTCAATGTGTGTGTGTGTGTGTGTGTGCGTGCGTGCATGTTTGCCTCTCAATGTGTGTGGTTGTGTGCATGTCTCAATGTGTGTGTGTATATGTGTAAGCCTGTGTGTGTCTCAATGGGTATAGTTGTGTGTGTGTGTGTGTGTGGGTGGGTGTGTGGGTGTGTGTGTGCGTGTGTATGTATGTCTCAATGTGTGTGTGTGTGTATACCTGTGGGTGTCTCAATGTGTATATTTGCGTGTGTGTGCGTGTGTGTGTCTCAATGTGTATATTTGCGTGCGTGTGCGTGTGTGTGTCTCAATGTGTATATTTGCGTGTGTGTGCGTGTGCCTGTCTCAAGAAGTGTTTGTATTAAATATATGTCGCTACCTAAGCCGTATTAAGATGTCTTATCTGTGTGTCTGTGTGTAAGTCTCCGCACTTGTCATCTCAACGTACGGCTTTTAATGTAGATAGATTAACTGTACAAAGGCGTTAACTCATCTGCTATTGTTACTATTAGTATGCTAAGGCACGTGCCTCAGAGGTTACGTTGATCGTCTCACGATCGTAAGGTTCCGAGTTCGATTTGCAGCCTGAGCGGGCCATTGCTTCCTTCAAAACAAGAACAAAAATACTGGCACTATTTCACGTTGATCTAGTCCACTGTAATCCAAATGACGAGTCTAGTCACATCAATCGAGTCTCCCTGAATCTCCCTGAGAACTATTTTAAGGGAACGCGTTCCCGTGGAAATTTCAGTCCCTTGGATGTTAATTTCACAAGCATGCTGCTCGGTTGATCAGAAAATTGAAACATGTTCAACCCTTTAGTATTTACATTACTCTACATGTACTATTATATTTTCACGGTAAAGACTTTACTTTACATAATTATCTCACATGATATCGTATCCATGGCATTTTAATGTAATTTATTTTGAAACCAATACCTTAAAATTAGTATGAGTGGCCAGTTACAGCCGGTTTGAACAGAAAAAGATGAAGAATTCTGGCTGGATAAGGTGAGTTTAAATAGTAAAATGTTAAAATGCCAAACACGTTCGTGTCAGTACAGCTCTGCTAATCCTTCCATACATTATATATGAACATTGTAAGGCCACACTGTTAAAATACACTAAAAAAAGGGTCCTATGTACTTCTCTTCGTAATAAAAATACTATCAGTCACATTTAGACTATAGAATAATGTCCATGTTTAGAGATCAGATTCACTCAGCAATGCATATAATATTTAATTCATTTTCGTTAATTAAAGTTTCCAGGTTGTCAACCCCAGCTATTTTAAAACAGAATTATTCATCTACATAATCATCATCGTCATCATCATTGTTGTCATCATAATGTACTTTTAATTAATTAAGCAATCTCGGCTTTGTAAATCCAATTATCAAATATGAAAGTAAACACCTTCCTTTAGTATCAAGTTTGAAAAAAAAAAAGCAGGAATCTCCGGTTTGCAATCAACCACTTTAATTCCAGATTTTGTGATGTTTTAGCACAGAACTCAGAAAAAGGTCACGTGTACTTCCCTTCTTACTTTGAGATGAAAATGTATTTTAGTATATTTATTTTGTTTATATCCGTCTTTCTGGTATTCGTAGTCACCTGAACATATTTCTATAAACAACGTTTAGCTTATGCTTGAAAAATGAAAATTAAATAATGAAGCAGTTGGAAGTCTTTCGTAATAATATAACTAGCAGCGAATTTGCAGAGTTTTTCGAACGCTGATCTTTAAGTTCAAATTAATGAAGGCAATGGGAACTATTTGATATTGACATCAGATGGATTGGCAGTATCGGTAGAGGGTGGGACGCCATACTTTGCCACAAAGAGTTACGGCCCTTTATGATCTGAGTTCAAATCCCGCCGATGTTAACTTTGCCTTTCATCCTTACGGGGTCGATGAAATAAAGTACCAGTAATGTACTGGGATAATTACTAGCCTTGTGCCAACAGTAGAAACAATTATTCACAGCAGATAGCTATATGACATTACGGAAGTCGACAGAAGCTATGTTATATCAGGGGCGGGAAATGCTATGTGATAATAATCGACGGTGGTAGGCTTGTGTCATTCTGGAAAGTGAGGGGGGGGGGACTATGTGATATCATAGAGTGGGGGAGGCTATGTGATATTATAGAATGCGGGGAGGTTATGAAATATTGAATGAGACTGACATGGGTGAAGAAAATGATAAAGTGCTTTCACTTAAGTACGCAACACACTTGAGTAGAACTGTCAAGTTCTACTCAATATTGTCACAGTTATGAAGATTGTGTATCCAATATATATCTCAGTTTAATCTTTGTAGTGGATGACACACACACACACACACACACATATATATATATATAAAGAGTGTCCCCCCCCCCAAATGTATATAGAACTTGATTAGAATGTTGTTGCAGTGTGTATACATTTTCTGGGACACCATGTATGTATATATATACATAGAGAGAGAGAGAGAATCTCTACCTCATATATAGCTATCTTTCTAGATAGATATATCTATATAGTAATAATAATTATACTTATATATGGTTTATATATAATTATAAATATGGAGGGTAGTACTAAGCACGAGCGAATTACCGGTAAGAGAAATATATATATCTGTCAGACACGCAGTGACTAACAACAGAATGTTTTAAGTCTGCGTGTCTGACATGTGATGTGACATGTGACATACATGCGTAGCTTGTGAATAAAAATGTCAAGGGGTATCGCTGGCCGTGGTGATGCCTCCCAAACATCTTTTGTAATGTATCGTCTTATTGGCTAATCAACCAACG
This sequence comes from Eledone cirrhosa, assembly GCA_964016885.1. NCBI lineage: Eukaryota > Metazoa > Mollusca > Cephalopoda > Octopoda > Eledonidae > Eledone > Eledone cirrhosa. The sequence continues at coordinate 38,833,081 of OZ024757.1, read as the reverse complement.
AGAGTAATTGTTGCTCAAAAGAATCCGCCACTTTGTTTCCACGTGTATTTATCATTTCGCTTTCGAATCTTCCAGTATTTCATCGTTTTATCATCAAAATACCTTTCTCGTTTTGGTAAGTTATATTGTTAATTTATATATGATTTTTTAAATTTATATTAACTATTAAAAGTCTGAAAATATGTTTATACATCTTACAATAATATTTATAAGATCATTTATAAAATAATTATATAATCTAATTACATTTCAACGATAATTATTATTAATATATATCATGTTTAACTAGAGTTATTACAAGCGTTGCCTTAAAAAAATATTAAACTAGAGCTGAAAAATGCGCAAGCTCAAAAGAACCATTAGATGTTATAATAAACCTTCAAAAGTGTGAGACTAGAGTTGTTGCTCAAAAATAGTGTAATCATTATCTATCGTACACTCTGTGGCATCCTTTTATAAAAAAAACAGACGCATAACAATCTCAAGACGACACGATAATTATTTAAGTGAATTTGTAATATAGAATTCGGTTTAAGTGAATTTCGCATTAATCATTACTAAACATCTAATATGAGATATTGAACATTAGCTTCAATAATTATCGTGTCGTCTTGAATTCGTTATGAGTCTCTTTTCTTTTTATAAAAGGAAGCCACAGAGTGTACGATAGATAATGATTACAATATTTTTGAGCAACAACTCTAGTCCCACACTTTTGAAGGTTTATTATAACATTCTGTGGCTCTTTTGAGCTTGCGCATTTTTCAGGTCTAGTATATTTATAGTTAAATATTAGACAGGAACAAAAAACAGAGAGGCAGTACAAATGGTGGTTTATTAGGGTCACGCTATTATTCTCTGGAAGAAATATGCTACATTTAAAGCTGGGGATAAGACGAGCTCCACCAGATTATAGAAATGCCTTAGAACCACTGTATGCCAATACTGTACCCCGCCCCAACACGACACCTTTAGGATGTACAAGACCATAATGCATACTGCTTACTATTAAAATATTTAGTGCAGTGTGTTGCAATACTGTCGAGATCGTATTCTTTATAGTTGCATTGCTAAATGCACTAACAAACGCCGCGTCTCTTCAGTCTACAATCTTTCCCAATGTAATCGATCTTCTTACTTTTTTGATATTCTATATCCCTCTAACATGCTGAACTCTACATCCCTACAATATATTCCTCTCTATCTATCTTTCTAGTTAGCTAGTTCCTCCCCTTCTCTCTCTCTCAACCCACTCACTTTCTTCCTCTCCGTATCTTCCTGTTTCTCTTTTTTCCTCTCCTCATATTTCTTATATCTCTTCCTCTGACATACACACATTCACTTTCTCAAACACCTCCTCTCACTCTCTCCAACTCACAATCAGTCTATCTCTTCCATGCATCAAATATAAAATCTATACACAGCCCACTACCTTCTCCCAATGTTCAGTAAACCTTTAACTGCAATATATACGGTTTCTCCAGCTGCAAAATGGTGCAGTCGGCGACAGACTCGGGTTTCGTTGCCCGACAAGCTGCAAATCGCAACTGCTGAAGATCGTATCTGTTGAAGATCGCAAGCTGCTGAAGATCGCAACCTACTGAGGATCTCAAACTGTTGAAGATCGCAACCTGTTGAAGTATCGACCTCTATTTAGTAGGTATGCCATTGAAGCTGCAGTGGTAGCGACTTCTGGTGTTCTGGGTCCAGAACCACATCTCTATTGACTGCTGTAGGGAGAGTGTTGGCCACTCCCATGAGTGAGCCCCAGGATTTGGAACGACCTTTTTGAAATCCTCTTCCTCGTATTCATTCAAGTTAGCTATTCCAATCCACTGTCTGCTGGGACCATTTGGCGGTGTGCAGGTGGGATTCTGCTATAATCTACTTATTAACCTTACGAATTAATTTGTTATATATTTGTAAATTGGAGAGTGTAAACAATAAAACATATAAGCCCCCTTAACGGACACAATTGCACATTAGCACCTGCTGGAATCAAACCCACAACTTTAGGGATACCTGGCTTGAATGCTACCATCACTCCACCCATCATCGCAGCGGCTACCAGTATTTTGATGTAATAGTAGCATGTAACGGCAATCATGAATGTGTGGGATCGAATCCTGCAAATGCTAATAGCTAGGTTTCTCCCTTTAAAGTGACATATATGCAGGACCACATTTAGACCTTGAGGGAGCCTGGAAACTTAAAGTGTGGGGTCCCTCATACAAAAAAAAAAAAAATTGAAGACCCAGAATACCGCTAGTTTTACATGTCAAAGTCAGCTTGGCCCAAGTAATTGGAATTGAAAAGTTGTACATACAGGAATTAAATTTTTTTAAAATCTAACCATCCTAGTAGAGAGCACAAGTAAATTGCTCCTGTTGTTGCTGGTGGGGCCCTCCGTCCATACACACACTCCATGAGGCTCGGGGTAATTGCTGCCTTTGACATCCCCACCCCCACTAAATCCGGTCCTAGATATATGTCCTATTATTAGTAATATGTTTCTCTAGTAAAAAATAATTTAATGATGTTGTGACAGCTCACACCTATGCAGTTTTTGTTGGCCTCCTCCAAGGTATATCTCGTTGGGGGTGTCTTGGGTGATTTAATGATAGGGACCCCAGTCCTATCATCTCATTTCTACAGCTGAGTAAACTGGAGCAACGTGAAATAATGTGAATTGCTCAAGGACACAACACATCACTCTTCCGAGAATTGAACTCACAACCTTTCGATTGCAAGCCCAATGCTCTAACAACTAATCATAAATTCCAAACTCCTCTCATCATTTCTACAACATAAATTCGTCTTACATTTACCAAATTTTAACAATACAAATTATGTGTAAAAGTGTGATACTTTATCGTACAGTAATACAGCTCACTGAAGTGTGAGCCCTTGGTTGCAGCCGAGTTGACCTGATAGCAGCGCCGATACTGACTATATTGATCAGTGAGTTTAGGTTAATTGTTGTGCATGTATGCATACAAGTGTGATATTTACGCGTGCACGTGCAATTGAAGTACATGTGCACGCAGATGTCTATGTTTGTCTGTAAATAGGAATGCATGTATAAATGTCTGCGCATGCATGTGCGTATGTGCACTATGTTATACATGCATGTGTGTATGCCATGTATGTATGTATACATATATATCTCAGTTTGTATGTATATGTGTATATCTGTGTATACATATATAGTACGTGCGTGTGCAAGTATGTAGAAGTGTGTATATGTGTAGAAGTATATATAATTGCACACATGTATGTAGAAGTATGTAGAAATGCATATATATGTTTAGAGGTATGTATAGGTTCATATGTGTGCATGTACATGTATATATATATATATATATATACGAACGAGTAGGACCCCGACGGCTGAGCTCAATCCGTTTCGACGGCTAATTCTGAATTAGCCGTCGAAACGGCTTGAGCTCAGCCGTCGGGGTCCTACTCGTTCCTGTTACCCACTCTACTACCCTAAGTATTGAGTACTTTGGTGCGTTATGGTCCACCTGGTTCCTTACCACATTTCCTTCGTTATATATATATATATATACACACATAAATACACAATATAAATACACACACTTATATATATATATATATGTGTGTTTGTATATATAGTGTATATATATATATATATATATATATATATATATAGTGTATAGTGTATATATATATATATATATATAGTATATATATATATATATATATATAGTGTATATATATATATATATATAGTGTATATATATATATATATATAGTGTATATATATATATATATATATAGTGTATATATATATATATATATATATATAGTGTATATATATATATATATATATATAGTGTATATATATATAGTGTGTATATATATATATATATAGTGTATATATATAGTGTGTATATATATATATATAGTGTATATATATATATAGTGTATATATATATATATATAGTGTATATATATATATATATAGTGTATATATATAGTGTATATATATATATATATATATATAGTGTATATATATAGTGTATATATATATATATATAGTGTATATATATAGTGTATATATATGTATGTTTGTCTATAATATGATGCTATCTCTGCCATTGATTTCACCAATCCATTCCTAGCAGTCAGAACAACAGTCACACTGGTAACGTCTGACTAGAACACTGGTAGTTATCTGTTGGTAATGATGATGGCAGTGGGAGGTGGGGGGTGCCGTGGCGCTGTGGTGATGTGGTGATGTGGTGGTGTTGTGATGTGGGGGTAGTGGTGTGTGTGGCGGTGGTGGTGGTGGTGCATCGGTGGTGGAGGTGGTGCATCGGTGGTGGAGGTGGTGTATCGGTGATGGAGGTGGTGCATCGGTGGTGGAGGTGGTGTGTCGGTAGTGGAGGTGGTGTGTCGGTAGTGGAGGTGGTGTGTCGGTAGTGGAGGTGGTGTGTCGGTAGGTGGTGTGTCGGTAGGTGGTGTGTCGGTAGTGGAGGTGGTGTATCGGTGGTGGAGGTGGTGTATCGGTGGTATATCGGTGGTGTCGTGGAGGTGGTGTATCGGTGGTGTGGTGGTGGTGCTGTGGTGGTGGTGCTGATGATGAGTTATTGATAGTTGTGGTGGTGGTGGTGGTGGTGGTGCTGTTATTGATGGTTTTGATGACGACGGCGACGGCGGTGCTGTTGATGGTAGGAGTGGAGAGGGTGGTTGTATTGCTGGTGGTGGTGATGTTTGGTGGGTGGGTAAAGTGGTAGACGCGGTGGTGCAGTTGATGGTTGTGTTGTAGTGTGTAGCTATGGCGGAGGCTATTCTACTGATGGTGGTGGCGGTGCTGGTGGTTTCTAGACAGTGGTGGGGTGTCAGTCTCCTGTTGCTGCGATGTTTCACTGGTTCTAACAACGGATCTACTTAACTCCATTGAATTTATATAACTGTGACTAAAGATGGCAACTAGTGACATGTTACGGGTACAGACCTAATACTGCACACCTCGGGTGGGAGATATTGGAGACTGTACAGTGGTGGGGCGAGAGAGAGAAAGTGAGAGTGATGAGAGAGACGGAAGAAGAGAGAGAAGAGAGAGAAGAAAGAAGGAAAGGAGAGAGAAAGAAAGAGAAAGAAAGAGAGAAAGAAAGAGAGAAAGAAAGAGAGAAAGATGGAGAAAGAAAGAGAGAAAGAAAGAGAAAGAAAGAAAGAAAGAAAGAGAAAGAAAGAGAGAAAGAAAGAGAGAAAGAAAGAGAGAAAGAAAGAGAGAAAGAAAGAGAGAAAGAAATAGAGAAATAAAGAGAAAGAAAGAAGGAAAGGAGAGATAGAGAAAGAGAGAGAAAGAAAGAGAGAAAGAAAGAGAAAAAGAAAAAGAGAAAGAGAAAGAAAAGAGAGAGAGAGAGAGAGAGAGAGAGAGAGAGAGAGAGAGAGAGAAAGAGAAAGAAAGAGAGAGAAGGACAGTGGAAGAATCGAGCGCAATGCTGGACTGTTAATTTCTATTAGTGACCACGAAGCTATGAAAAGCAATGTTGGTCACGGCTGGATTTGAACGCAGTGTGCAGCGACCCGGAACGACTATCGCAAAGCATTCTCTCCGACGATTGAACACCTGAGCAAATTCACCACCTTTCTCACCTTAATTAAAGAGTAAACTAAACAGAATTCTGTTTTAGAAAACCAACACACTCCTGGGTTGATCTGAGGTCGTGGGTCTCCGTCAATTTGAATGATGTGGGCCCTCAATTGTCCGATCAACTAAACTCCCCGATACACGATTTAATCTGTTAAATAAATTAATATTCGGAGGTAGGTGAAACCTTCAGATAATCCTCAGGTAAAAATCAATGTGACCCAGGTAACGTAGCCTATGACAAGGCTAATGAAGGGCAGACAGAATCTATCTGACTGGCTTTTACCAAGTTTCCCCACAACCAAGTTTTCACTCAGAAAAGAGAAGCCGACAAGCAGTCTGAATGAACCCGGTGTTTACATCATTGGGAACCGAACTAAAGCATTCGACCATTACTGAATTACCCCCCCATCCATATATATATATATATATATATATATATATATATATATACATACACACACACACAGATACATATCTATCGTACACGTAAATCTACACGCCTACGCAAGTTGTTCAGGATCTCCGTCGATTAAGACGATAAACTGTCTCGTTGTTTGAATTGTATACAACACACGTGTGTGTTGTGTATGTATGTGTGTGTGTGTATATATATATATATATATATGCACACACACATATACATGGTGGGGAATAAAGCTGCCAAACATTTTGAGGAAATATAAAAAAGAATCTGGGATATCTGTATGTCCCACCCTGTATGTGTAAACCCATGCTAATTTCGTCAACTTTATATATATACATATATACATACACCGGTTGGGCATGAATATCTCCCACATTTTGAAGGGATATAAAAAAAAGAATGTGGGAGATTCTTATGCCCCCCCCCCCCCCTATATATATTAGGAATTGCAAAATATCTGTTATACACTAAGGCCCCCAAGGGACATTGCATGGTCTATTAAACGGGGGTGAAATATTAAATCTACAGCCCA
>OZ024757.1:38813999-38818999 GCA_964016885.1 Eledone cirrhosa | reverse complement strand
AGCATTCTCTCTACTAAGTACATTCTATTTAAATATTTGATAAAACTATTTTTTTCATTTCTTTGTCACTTTGTTCTGAAAACGATATTTTATAATCTATCAAATCTTTCCCACAGCGAAACCCACCATTGCTTAGCGTTTGGACTACATCCTCCCCCGCCACAAGCAGCTCCACGCCACTCCTGATCCTAAAATCTCTACTCAGATCAATGTGCACGCGACATTTTCAAAGCTGTCAACATCCATCCACTATGTATCTACCTATATAATAATAACAACTACGATGTTATATCTTCTTTATATCTAGGGCGGTGAATAGGCAGTATCGGTAGAGGGTCGGACGCCGTGCTTTGATGCATAGAGTTACGGCCCTTTCCAATCTGAGTTCGAATCCCGCCGAGGTTAACTTTGCTTTTCATCCTTACGGGGTCGATAAAATAAAGTACCAGTAATGCAATGGTGACCTTGCGCTAAAAGTAGAAACAATTATATTTAGGGCCTGAGGATTAGCAGAATCGGTAGAGGGTCGGACGCCTTCCTTTTCAGCATAGAGTTATGGCCCTTTATGATCTGAGTTCAAATCCCGCCGAGGTTTACTTTGCCTTTCATCCTTACGGGGTCGATAAAATAAAGTACCAGTCACGCACTGGAGTCGATTTAATCGACTTTCCCCTACCCCAAAATTGCTGGCCTTGTGCCCATATAAGAAACCATTATATATTTCGAGGTGTGATGCGTGTTTGATCAGCCCGAGGCTCGAACTGTATCGATCTGGAATCAAAAGCACGTCATGCTTTTATTATGGTAAGGACAGAATCATTTCCTTATAACTTTGAATGAGAACTGATATGTACTTTCCCAAATCTGTAAGGGAATTTTTCTGTTAACCTAACAGAAGTCTGACGATCTTTTCATTCAGAGTCGGGCCAGATCGATAGAGATCAAACCTTGATATAATCAATCGCGAAGCGCACCCCGCACATCAATTAATGTAATGAAGATGTAATATAGTCCTTTTTATTATTTTTATTATTACAGGTGAATTGGCAGAGGGTCGGACGCCATGCTTTTCATCAAAGTTACGTCCCGTTACGGTCTGAGTTCGAATCCCGCCGAGGTTAACTCTGCCTTTCATCCTTACGGGGTCGATAATATAAAGTACCAGTAATGTACTGGGTAATTACTGGCCTTGTGCCAAAAGTAGAAACAATTATTACACTGTTGCGTACTACACCAATATACCTACTGGAAACAAGTGTTAACTGATAAACCTACATGACTGGACGTTACAATTCCTAAATCTCTCTCTCTCGATGTATATATATATATATATATATATATATATATAACAAATAAGGCGTGTTAAGATACCATGTGGGCCATAAGGTACCACAGTACTCGATACATAGGGAGTAGAGTGGGTAATATTCTCAGTTTGGATCTCGCTGTCAAAACAGCCGCAACTCCGCTGTCGGGGTCCTGACTCATAGATATATAGAGAGAGAAAGATAGAGAGAGAGAAAGAGAGAGAGAGAGAGAGAGAGAAAGAGAGAGAGAGAGAAAGAGAGAGAGAGAAAGAGAGAGAGAAAGAGAGAGAGAAAGAGAGGACTCCGACCGAACTAAAGCGCCAGTATATATACATATATATATATATATATATATATACACACACACACATATAACATTGAATTCAGGCCGAACGACCGATGTAACTCTTCATTTGGTTAACATTGTCGTGACAATCTGTTGTATTGAGTGGATCAAGCAAATAACGAAGCTACGGATTAAATAATGCAATATGTGGATTAACAAATGAACGTGTTTAAAGAGAGCTTTTTATGTGGATGTGTGGCGGCCTTATTAATTGATTCATTGAATATCTGGAAGGATGGAAAGATGGAAGATCTAAGAACGTTCGGTAAAGTTGAGAGAGAGAGAGAGAGGTGGAGAGAGAGAGATAGAGAGAGAGATAGATGGAGAGAGAGAGATGGAGAGAGAGAGAGGTGGAGAGAGGGGGAGAGAGAGGTGGAGAGAGAGGTGGAGAGAGAGGGAGGGGTGGAGAGAGAGGGAGAGAGAGAGGGAGAGAGAGAGGTGGAGAGAGAGGGAGAGAGAGAGGGAGAGAGAGAGGTGGAGAGAGAGAGAGATGGAGAGAGAGAGAGGTGGAAAGAGAGAGAGAGCGAGAGCGAGAGCGAGAGAAAAAGAGAGAAAAAGAGAGAAAAAGAGAGAAAAAGAGAGAGAAAACGAGAGAGAGAGAGAGAGAGATAGATATTAGAAAACATATTGTATACATTCTGTATGAGTATATGCATGATTGCTGTTGCACTATTGGAGAATCTATACATTCTATAAACGAATGCATGGATGGATTGCATGGTTCTGCTACTCTTGCATATATCAAAGCATTCTATAAATGAGTGCAAGTATGTATTGTATGGTGCTTCTCTACTCTTGCACATATCAATACAGTATACGAGCGGATGTATGCATTGTACGAATGGAATATATATTTATATATATATATATATATATATATAGTCTATATATATGTGCGTGTTTATATTTATATTATATCTGTATTTTTGACCGTTGGTCAGTCAATGGTAAACATTGAGGACCGAATGAATTAACTGATATAAAAGATACAGAAGCGAAAATCAACCAAACAGTGAGTGTGTTCTGTTATTAACTCGGGCAATATTATTACAACAACATGACCCTCCCCAAGTATAACTATATATATATATATATATATATATATATATATATATATATATATATATATATATACCCATTTATTCAGCCATTCATGAATGCATTTCTAGGTTTAATGCATAACTGATAAGAGTTGTTGCAATTTCTTTCCCTTCTGAGTCGGTGAAGGCAATTGTAATAAGATATTATAATATACGGTAACGAGTCATGTGACAGGTGACTTTGATATCAAAATTCATAATCCACACGATGTACAATTCCTCTCTCGTACGTACACACAAGTATATAAGTATATAAGTATGTTCGGGCTTTATGATTTTATAAATCTTTACCGCCAGAGAGTGAGAGTCGGTTTCTCAGACACAAAACCCCTTTCCTTGGAATTTAAATATTAATTAGGGCGGTCGATTGGCAGTATCGGTAGAAGGTCGGACGCCATGCTTTTCAGCACAGAGTTACGGCCCTTCCCATTCTGAGTTCAAATCCCACCGAGGTTACCTTTGCCTTTCATCCTTATGGGGTCGATAAAATAAAGTACCAGTAATGCACTGGTTAATTGTTAGAAACAATTAATTAGGTAGATGTATGTATGTATGTTGTTCTTTTCTTCTTTTCGTGTTATAGCTACTGTCACTCAGAAAGAGGGATTTGACTCAGTGCACAGTCTTTCCTTGCTTTAAAAAAATCTTCACGCACAGGCATTGCACGATAGCATTAATTGATAATTATTAATAATGTTATATCGTGCAATGGTCACGCTCGATAACGAGGGGGCAGCCATCATGTGTATGTATGTATGTGCGTTTGTCAAGGAAACAGACGAACAAACAAGAGGATGCAATAGCAAATTGTATTAGTTTCACGCTTAGAGAAAGATGAATGAGTTACATAGTCAATGAGTGGGGCATTTGCCCTTCATCGGTAATAAAAATAGGAATAACTATATATATATACTGGCTTTGTGCAGTACCTTTGCTCACTATAAAAGGTTCACGGCACAGGCATAGCTTTATATCTGGAGATCTCATCTGCACTTGTCGTCACAGGGTACCATGGGCCGAACACTATGTGTCAATAATTGACAACAAGTGTAGTGTTTGTACCAGAGTTTTCAAGTCGCTGGCTGGACTAAAAAGTCACACTCGTTCAGCGCATCGGTAGGGGTTCTCCTACATGGATATAACGTAGTGGCCGTACTCAAAAACGAGTTGGAAGCCACCATATATATATATATAGTACAATATTTAAATAAAGTACTAGTAATGCAATGGGGTTAAAATTAATCAACTTCTCCCCGATGCGTGTCTGTGTGTATATTTGTGAGTGTGTATATTTCCATCTATGTATATATATATATATATATATATATATGTGTGTATACATATATGTGTATACATGTGTATATATATATATGTGTATATATGTGTATATATGTATATATATATGGCTCCTATCTTCTTACAGTAACAAGGACACATGTACTAAGCTGTTTAGTATAAGTATCTCACTTAAACATACATCAGTTGTTGCTGTTGTATTTTAATAACTTATCTTATTCTCTGCTCTCCAAATACCAAATATGTACACAAGAAACCTAATGGAGCTTTTATTACATCTCAATTGATATTGGATTGTCAAGAAAATATTTAAAAAAAAGAATTAGATAAAAGTTTCATAAGCTATTAAAAAAATATACATGTATATCTGAATGTCTGTGTGTATTTATTGTGTGTGTGTCTGTGTGAGTGTCTGTGTGTCTGTGTGAGTGTGTGTGTATATATCGAGTATTTTTCTAAAGCTTCAAATGTGAATGTGCAAAGAGCAAAAGTGAAATTGCTGGATGTTTAGTGTGAAATGAATTGTGGGTTGGTGGATGGAGAGAGAGAGAGAGAAATGGAGAGAGAGAAAGAGTGAGTGAGTGAGTGAGTGAGTGAGTGAGTGAGTGAGTGAGTGAGTGAGTGAGTGAGTGAGTGAGTGAGTGAGTGAGTGAGTGAGTGAGTGAGTGAGTGAGTGAGTGAGTGAGTGAGTGAGTGAGGTGGTGTGTGTGTGTGTGCGTGTGTGAATGTAATATAGAAACTTAATGAGATGCAATGTAAATTAAAACTCTAGATTGTATATTAATTAGTGAGAAATTGAATCTCTTGTGAAGTATTGGAAAAAAACTCAATAGGTTTTGATGTTGAATACTGCTTAGATTATAAGGTGTCTATATGTGTGTGTGTGTATATATATATGTACACATATGCATGAATGTGTGTGTGTGTGTGTATATATATATATATATATAT
>OZ024757.1:38798999-38806499 GCA_964016885.1 Eledone cirrhosa | reverse complement strand
AGAGAGAGAGAGAGAGGGAGATGGAGAGAGAGAGAGAGAGGGAGATGGAGAGAGAGAGAGAGGGGGAGATGGAGAGAGAGAGAGAGGGAGATGGAGAGAGAGAGAGAGGGAGATGGAGAGAGAGAGAGAGGGAGATGGAGAGAGAGAGAGAGGGAGATGGAGAGAGAGAGAGATGGAGAGAGAGAGAGAGGGAGATGGAGAGAGGGAGGGAGGGAGATGGAGGGAGGGAGGGAGAGAGGGAGATGGAGGGAGGGAGGGAGATGGAGGGAGGGAGGGAGATGGAGGGAGGGAGGGAGATGGAGGGAGGGAGGGAGATGGCGGGAGGGAGATGGCGGGAGAGAGGGGGAGAGAGGGAGAGAGAGAGGGGCAGAGGAAGAGAGGGTGGCAGAGGAATAGAGAGAGAGGGTGGGAGAGGAAGAGAGAGATGGAGGGGAGAGAGAGATGGAGGGGAGAGAGAGATGGAGGGGAGAGAGAGATGGAGGGGAGAGAGATGGAGGAAAGAGGAGAGAGATGGAGGGGAGAGAGATGGAGGAAAGAGGAGAGAGATGGAGGGGAGAGGAGAGAGATGGATGGGAGAGGAGAGAGATGGATGGGAGAGGAGAGAGATGGATGGGAGAGGAGAGAGATGGATGGGAGAGAGATGGATGGGAGAGAGATGGATGGGAGAGAGATGGAGGGAGAGAGATGGAGGGAGGGAGATGGAGGGAGGGAGATGGAGGGAGGAAGGGATAATATAAGACAATTATTCCATTTACCAAATTTTTACGAAGATAGACGAACTCAACTGTTGAGTTCGTCTATCTTCGTGAGACCTTTGGTAAATGGAATACTTGTCTTATGTTGCTTATAACATAAATAGCTCTGTAGCTGACAGAGCACTCTCCTTTACTTTACCTTTCCTACGGACATATTTCATACACACATTAATGTTGGTATTTATTCTATAACTATACTACTATTACTACTACTACTATTACTACTACTAATAACAAAACCAATAACGATTTCTACTACAGGCACAAGGCCAGTAATTTAGGGGGTGGGATAAGTCGAGTAAATCGACACCAGTTTGTTACTGGTACGTTATTTTATCGACCTCGTAAGGAAGGAAGTCAAAGTTAACCTCGACAGGATTTGAACTCAGAACGTATAGGCACGTAACTATATGCCGCAAAGTATGTTCTCTAACGCTCTATCGATTCTATTTTGGGCACAAGGCCAGAAATTATCCCAGTACATTACTGGTACTTTATTTTATGGATCCATTAAGGATGAAAGGCAAAGTTAACCTCGTAATAATAAATAATAACATGCCAAAAAATATGAAAAATCAAAAAAAAAATCAGTTGGATATATATTTATATATATAACCACATACACTACAAATACTACTATTACTACTACTACTAATGAAGTGAAATGAAGTGAAATGAAAGAATACTGAAGAAACATGTTACCACACCTCATATATGTCATATGCCATACTTGTACTGCAATTTGGGGGTGGCCATCGGTACCCGAAAAGGAAAAATATAACAGAAATTGCTTCAAATTCAAGAATTTCTTCGGAATCGAGTAAAAAAAGAATCTACCGACGCCGAGAGGAAAGTATTTATGACGTATGTGTGTTTACGTGTTTGCCGTTGTATATAGGTTTGTGTATATGTATCCATGTAGGAATTGTGCATATAGATGTAGATATACACACGCATTTCTATACACATACATTTCCATACACACACGCACAAATATTTCCATGCAATAACAGACACAGTTCTATAGACATGAAACACACATACTTACATACATACATATACACATTTCTATAGACATGAAAACATACATACATACATATATATATATATAGAATATACTGTGTTTCTTATACGATATATATTCTCTTTCTCTCTCTATATATATACATACGTCTTTGTCTTTTGGTTTTATATAGATACACATATATATATACGGATATATATATATATATATTTATTTATTAAAATAACAGATTAAGGATTTTAGTCTTCAAATTTATTATTATTACTATATATATATATATATATATATATATATATATCAAGGAAACACAAAACAGAAGCACGCAATATCTTGGTATAACGTGTTGGGCTTTAGCCCTTCTATATAAACTTGCATTTAAAGCTAGTGGAGTCCAACAATTTCTGCAGAATATTGCTAATGAGAAAGAAAGAGGGATTGAGAGAGGAAGTGAAAGAAGGAGAAAGAAAAAAATAGTATTGAACTGGTAATCTATCTACCTCAAACATTCTAAAAGGTGGTGTCAACTTTGGCAGGATTTGAACAGAGAGCTTAGAAAGTGTGATTCAATGCGACAGACCAGTCTATCCGACGTTGTAACGACTGCCATTTCACCGCCTTCATGGCATTAAATACAGTAAGTTTTTTTCAGTAGTAGGTAGTAGTGTTGTTGATAGAGTGAATAATGTTGAGGTGGAGATAGAAATAAGCCTGATAGAAAGAACAAATGAATAGTAAAATGTTATATAAAAGATAAAGGAAGGAAAGAACGATGAAAGAAATTGTAAATGGACAAAAACAACTGACTCTCTTGCTAGAGACAGATAAATAGTTTTGTGTTTATATATATAGATAGGTAGATATTATATATATATAGATATATAGATATTATATATCATATATATAGATAGATAGATATTATATATCATATATATATATCATAGATAAATGATTAGTGGTCTCATCGATCTCAGCACCAACGAATGACTCCCCCCTCTCTCATGCGTGTGCGTGTGCGTGTGCGTGTGCGTGTGCGTGTGCGTGTGCGTGTGTGTACACACACACATATATATATATATAAACTCGCATATCTGAAGATGTGTCGATTCAGAGTCGGGATCCGATCGCCGATCAAACCCGAGCGGATCGATATCGAAAGAATTATAATAGTAAATGACGTTTCATAATACGCCGCAAATCTGACTTCCTAGTCTCGATCATTATATATATATATATATATATATATATATATATATATATATTTAGTTCTCGACAAAAACTCCGATGTACAAAATTTGTAATGATTTACCGTTTATGAAGAAAAAGGGAAAAATACCTCATCGTATCTGACGTTAGACTTTCATTAGGAGAGAAAGGGAGAGAGATAAAGAGAGTGAGATAAAGAGAGAGAGAGATAAAGAGAGAGAGAGATAAAGAGAGAGAGAGATAAAGAGAGAGAGATAAAGAGAGAGAGATAAAGAGAGAGATAGATAAAGAGAGAGAGATATATAGATATATATATATAGAGAGAGAGAGATATATAGAGAGAGATATAGAGAGAGGTATAGAGAGAGAGATAAAGAGAGATAGAAAGAGAGATAGAGAGATAGATAGAGAGAGAGAGAGAGAGAGAGATAGAGAGATAGAGAGAGAGATAGAGAAAGGGGGTGATGTGAAGTTGTAGATATTAGAGTGTTGTATTGATGAGGCGTTACCGCTTCCTCCCATAATCGCAATGGAAATATTGCCTTTTGTCTCAATTTTGATGTCTGAAGAAAACACGATATCTATCGCCATGCCAATATGTATAACGGCTCAATTATTAAAAGACTAACATCTACAACTTCGCATTTGCCTCCATCATCCTTGTTTTAAAGAAGTAACATGACGTCGAGTGCTTGAAAGAATTGCATCCTTATATACCGAATATATATATATATATAGAGAGAGAGATAGTTTTGCAAGTGATGTCAACATGAATGGACCTATTATTTTTATCAAAAGACATGTTTTTCCAATTCCATCCCGCCCGTCCCCTTAATGTATTTTCTTTCTCATTATTTCTTCTGATGAAGGACTGGCGTCCGAAACGTTAAGACTCTCTTCTTGCTATATCAAGCGTTAACCTAATATATCCCTTCCATATACTGTATCGATTGTGTTGTTATTTCTGTTTACCTTTTACCTATATATATATAGATAGATAGATAGATAGATAGAGAAAAGATGCACGTCAATGTGTTCGTGTGTATGAATCTATACATACAAATACATTTTCGATACACACCTGTGAGCATATATACGTGTCACTTTAACAAAAGTGCATATATAGGTGTACATATAGCTATTTTGAGCTGTTGATAGGTCGTATATTACCATAGAGATCCTTATTTGTTGGGTGTTCCCTGCAAGTCACGTTTAAAGCATATTTTCTGACCACTGTTGGCGCAGCAAGGAAGAAATAACAGGTGATGTGTTGTTATGGAGTCCATCTCATGGAGCAAGAAACGCTGGTCGTCCCAAGAAGACATAGGTCAAGCAACTTGAGGACGATACTGGATGCGCTGCGGAAGAACTGGCAAACGCTATGAGAGACAGAGATGGATGGAGGAAACGTGTCGTAGAAAGCCGAGCAAGCTGAACATGATGATGATGATGATGATATCTTTAAGTTTTTACACACACAGATAAACATATACGTACGCACCACAAACCCATATATCATATCTTTATGTGGAGGGGAGGTTTTCATAGTAATCAAGTTTATACATCGCATAGAGTGATTGGTTAAGTTTAATTTCTGTTCATATATGGTACAGCAGCGTTAATATGTGAAACTGTGTCTATAGTAATGTATATATAGAGGTGTGTGTGTGTGTGTGTTTGTGTTTGTGTGTGCGTGTGCGCGCGCATGTGTGCCTATGAGTGTGTGCGCGTGTGCCTGTGTTAGTGTGGGTGTGATTGCATGTGTGTGTACACACATAACTGTTGGTGTATATAAATATATATAAAATTGCGCACGTGTGAGTATGTCTCCCGTATGTGTATATGTGCCCGTGTGTGTGTGCGCCCGTGTGTGTGTGTGTGTGTGTGTGTGTGTGTGTGTGCCCATGTGTGTGTGTGTGCCCGTGTGTGCCCGCGTGTGTGTGTATGACCGTGTGTGTGTTTCAATCATTATCGTAGAAATGTATCTCCCTATCTGTGTGTGTGTGGGGGGGGGGGGGGGGGGCAGTTTGTATGTCTGTATGTGTGTTCTTGTATGGGTGTGTCAATATGGTTGTGTACGTGTCAGTGTGCCGGTTTGTATGGCTGTCTTTCTGTGTGTCCGTCTGTGCCTGTGTGTCTGTCTGTGCCTGTCTCTCTCTCTGTGCCCGTGTGTGTGTGTGTGTGTCTGTGCCTGTCTCTCTCTCTCTCTCTCTGTGCCCGTGTGTGTGTGTGTGTGTGTCTGTGCCTGTCTCTCTCTCTCTCTCTGTGCCTGTGTGTGTGTGTGTCTGTCTCTCTCTCTGTGCCCGTGTGTGTGTGTGTGTGTCTGTGCCTGTCTCTCTCTCTCTGTGCCCGTGTGTGTGTGTGTGTCTCTCTCTCTCTCTGTGCCCGTGTGTGTGTGTGTGTGCCTGTCTCTCTCTCTCTGTGCCCGTGTGTGTGTGTGTCTGTGCCTGTCTCTGTGTGTGTGTGTGTGTCTGTGCCTGTCTCTGTGTGTGTGTGTGTGTATGTGTGTGCGTGCGCGTGCCTGTGTGTGTATGCCTCTGTGCCTGTGTATATATACACATAACTATGTCAGTGTATATAAAAATATATAAATTCCTGTCAGTGTTAATCTACATGGACGGTGTTTGCAATCTCTTATAAGTTGTGTCTTCGTTTAACCTTTGATTCTAAAGGATGCATCAAGGTAGTTTATCAAATATCGTTGATAAGAATGTTTTACTTTGAAGTCTGACCATATCCGACATTTTCATCACCAGTTTCAACATGGCTGGCTACTCTCTTATCACCTGGCTACCATTTTTCCTTATTCCTGATGAATAAGTTCATCCCTAGTGTCTTTACTATGGTAGATAAGAAATTGTTACAATTCAATGAGTTACTAACTTATGTTATGATATATATAATATATGGCGTTGTAACCCATATCTGTCCACGGACCTCCGTCGGTATCGAGGACGTCTGTTTCAGTTAATTCAATCAACGGAACTGCCTGTTCGTGAAATTATCTAATTAACATGGTTTTTATTTAATTACAATATATACTTACATAAGCAGTAATATATATATTGAATCCATGACCCACTCACACCCATATATATATATATATATTTAATTATGTAATTAACAATATAAGACAATTATTCCATTTACCAAATTTTCACGAAGATAGACGAGCTCAACTGTTGAGTTCGTCTGTCTTCGTGAGACCTTTGGTAAATGGAATAATTGTCTTATGTTGCTTATAATATAAATAGCTCTGTAGCTGACATAGAGCACTCTCCTTTACTTTACCTTTCCTACGGAAATATTTCATACACACACACTATTTATACTAGGGACAAGACCGCTACCCAAAATTTCAAGACCATCTCCCCAGATTTTATGAGTGACTAAATTTGTGTGTGTCTGTTTGTGTGTGTATGTGTTTCTGTGTGTATGTTGGACTTACACATAATGATGTTGTGTTCGATTCCTGTACTGAGTACCAGCAATTGCTGGGGTTTTAACCCTGACTGGCTTACTCTCTAAGGGGAGGGGGGGGGGGTGGGGGGGGGGGGGGAGATTGTATACTCAGTCGCTTACTGGCCCTGAAACCTGAATAAATACACACTTATGTATGTGATGTATACCACTTAACACACACACACGTAACAGACACATACATACACATATATATATATTCCATGTCTGAACGGCTAATTCTGGTCTTCTTTGGAGCAAACAGAAATCAGAATGGGGAAGGTTTAAACCAGCCTAGACATGACTACCAAAGGATCACATCTAGTGATGTGGGCGCAACTAATGTGCCTGCAAATAACGAAATAAAATAAAATGAACTAAAACGATGATAAAATTGTGCAGAGAGTATAAATATTCCTTCAAGCTCGTGCATTTGCTTCGTACTAAGAAACGTTGCTATTTAGCGTGAAGTATGTGTATAAAGATATGCATATGCATTTATACACAGATGTGTTGATTATATATATATATATATATATATATATATATATGTGTGTGTACGTGTACGTGTGTGTGTGTGTGCGTATATATATATATAACTTCCGTTTGAGAAACATTAAATAGGTTCATTAATGAGTTTCCACAATATTTTTCAAAAAAATAAAACTGCTTGTATTTATTTACATAAAACACGTCAAAAAATTCGTAAAGTTATATCTACGTGTGTGTGTGTGTGTGATAGATAGATAGAAGAATGAGTGTGGGTTATGAACAGAGACAGAGGGAGAAAAAAGTGAGAGAGAGAGCAAAAGAAAAGAGAAAGTTGGAGGTGGGGAGATAAAGAGGGGGGAAAAGAGAGAGAGAGATAAATATGAATGAAGAGAGAGAGAGAGTGATAAGATGAATGAAGAGAGAGAGTGATAAAGATGAATGAAGAGAGAGAGAGTGATAAAGATGAATGAAGAGAGAGAGAGAGAGAGTGATAAAGATGAATGAAGAGAGAGAGAGAGAGTGATAAAGATGAATGAAGAAAGAGAGTGATAAAGATGAATGAAGAGA
>OZ024757.1:38779274-38783799 GCA_964016885.1 Eledone cirrhosa | reverse complement strand
AGCGAGCGAGAAAGGTGAGAGCGAGCGAGAGAGAGAGAGAAATGGAGAGCGAGAGAGAGAAAGGGAGAGCGAGCGAGAGAGAAAGGGAGAGCGAGCGAGAGAGAAAGGGGAGAGCGGAGCGAGAGAGAGAGAGAGAGAAAGGGAGAGCGAGCGAGAGAGAGAGAGAGAGAGAAAGGAGGAGAGCGAGCGAGAGAGAGAGAGAGAAATGGAGAGCGAGGAGAGAGAAAGGGAGAGAGAAATGGAGAGAGGGAGAGAGCGAGAGAAATGGAGAGAGGGAGAGAGCGAGAGGAGAAAGCGAGAGAGAGAGCGAGAGAGATGGAGAGAGGAAGAGAACGAGAGAGCGAGAGAGAGAGAGGATAGAGAGAAGAGAGGGAGAGCGAGAGAGAGAGCGAGAGAGAGAGCGCGAGAGAGCGAGAGAGAGAGAGCGAGCGAGATAGCGAGCGAGAAAGAGAGAGAGAACAAGAGAGAGAACGAGAGAACGAGAGAGCGCCAGCGAGCGAGAGAGCGCGAGAAAGAGAGAAAGAGAGAGATCGAGAAAGAGTACGAGATCGAGAAAGAGTACGAGATCGAGAAAGAGAGTGAGATCGAGAAAGAGAGCGAGAGCGCCAGAGAGAGCGATAAAGAGCGAGAGAGAGTGCGTGAGAGAGAGCGATAGAGTGCGTGAGAGAGAGAGCGATAGAGTGCGTGAGAGAGAGCGATAGAGTGCGTGAGAGAGAGCGATAGAGTGTGAGAGAGTGAGTGAGAGAGAGTGTGAGAGAGAGTGAGAGCGAGGGAGTTGGAGTGAGAAGAATAGATGGGAGAGGGAGGGAAGGAATAGATGGGAGAGGGAGGGAAGGAATAGATGGGAGAGGGAGGGAAGGAATAGATGGGAGAGGGAGGGAAAGAATAGATGGGAGAGGGAGGGAAGGAATAGATGGGAGAGGGAGGAAAGAATAGATGGGAGAGGGAGGGAAGGAATAGATGGGAGAGGGAGGGAAGGAATAGATGGAGAGGGAGGGAAGGAATAGATGGGAGAGGGAGGGAAAGAATAATGTGCAGTGTTCGTTCCTAGTCAAATTCGATAAAACAAGTCCCCGCCAAGAACTAGGACCAAGTCATCCGATAACCATGGATATCACACTATCCAGGCTCCGACGTACTTCGGTCTGAGGAGTGTAAAACTCTCCAAATATCGGTTGCTCTTCGACAGGCTTGTAGTGTAGATTTCTAATATCCTTGACCCTAGGACGCCCTCCCTACACGACACTGAGTTGGCTACCCGCAGATGTTAGCGTCCTCTTCCAACGAGTCCCTGTCACCATTCTCTCCCGAGAAACACCTTCTCTAATCTGTCCGTCGGAACCACGGCTTAGCTATCGCGTGGACTCCCATTTGCTTATATTACTAAGAGTTGGGGACAGCGAAAAGCACGGATGCAGTGACGATACAAACATTGCTGATATATTTTGTAGAATCTCATCGATAGCAAAGTCACATTGGCTAAAATATTTCCGTATGCTAACCAGTTATTACCAGATAAAACTACCTTCATCAACATCACCACTATCATTATAAACCGTAAAAATATATGGTATGAGATCTATGCAAGGAAGAATATATTCACGCACACCAGGTACCGCCTACTCGGCATGATAGCGTAATTACAATTTACACACACACACACACAATCATTTAAGTATCCCCATATATAAATATATATAGCTTCCTCCTGTTATTTTTTTTACCAAAACTTTTACTGAATATATACACACACACACACACACACATGCCAGTGTGTGTGTTTATATATTAATAAATTAAGAATACATCCTTCGTTAAGTATGTAAGAGCAAATTACAGCAAAATAAAAAAACGCCATTGGCTTTAAGTACTGTGGTATAACACGATATCACACGAGCAGATTATTACTAAATTAAGATATTGCTGAATAAGCAAACTCGAAAACATTCTCTTAAAACCTATCTTTTCGTGAAGCTCCATCGAAATCTAGTAATGTATATATTCTATTTCTTTATAAACGATATATATATATACACACACACACACACACACACACACACACACACACACACACACTTGTATATGTGTATGTATATATACATGTAAATATATAAATATTTGTGTGGGTGTGTTTGAGTATGTATGTATATATATATATATATATATATATATATATATATATATATATATATAACGTGTGTGTATGTGTGTGCATGTTTATGTATACAAACATTCTTACATACATACATGGATTAATTGATGCACATATTTGCACACACAAAATTCCACACATACATATATACAAAATATACATTTATACATATATACATACATTTATACACACACACACATACATACATACAAAACATTTATACACACGTACATACATACATTTATACACACATATATACATACAAAACACATTTATACACACATACATACATACAAAACATACATTTATACACACATACATATATACATACATCTAATTATGTATTTATGCGTTTGTTTATTTTCAACATAAGGTAGGATTAGGAAACATTTCTAAGATTTCTTCTCTCGCTCGGCGTGGCTTCATTATGAAAGCACTAAGATAGCAAGCTGTATGTAATACCAGTTAATCTGCTTTCATTCAGATATCATTACCGTGGCCATCATCGTTGTCACGGTGCAAGTCTCGTCGTTATGGTCGTGGTGCAGTTCATCACCATCATCTTATACATCATCGTCATCAGGTAGAAGATAAACGTTAATTTACTGGGGGATTTTTTGAGTGAAGGACTGTGGCTGAGTGGTTAGGGAATTGGATTCACAATCATGAGGTTGCGAGATCGTTTCCCGGACCAGGCAATGCGTTATGTCCTTGAGCAAGACACTTTATTTCACGTTGTTCCTTCTACCTGGAGTTGTGACCGATAGATATTATTATTAGGTTCTGGAAAGACCAATGGAAACGTTGTTTCGTCGGTCCGATTTGATGAAAGTCGATAGCTCCTTTTTTTTTTTTTTTTTCGTCGTGCTTGTTAGTTTTTTTTCCTAAATACCAGCACCGCCACCACGACTACTACTACCACCACCACGACTACTACTACTACTACTACTACTACCACCAGCAACACCACTACTACAACCACAACTTTAGTATATTCCCACCTCATCACCATAGTTTTGTTGAGCAACATCATCATGACCAACAACAATGACAACAAAACTATTCTTCTTGTGGTGGTGGTGGGGAGGGGTATCGTTATTTTTATTGGCTTTCTCCTAAACACTACTACCACCACCACCACCACCACCACTAGAACCAACACCACCAACAGCAACAACACTTTTGTACAGTAAATCCTTCACTCCTCGTCGTCATTGTGAAGTTTGTTGTAATGCCACTACCCCGCCCCAATATCACCTCCACCGCCGCCATCACATGTTTCATATATTCAGCTGTATTATAAGTAAACTATATCCTCAGAAATACATTTGTGAGTTTTATATCGAATAATACTCGATTCGTTTGGAATCATACAGCAAACGTACATACATAAATATATATACATAAATACACTTCCAAACAGACATATATATATTTATATATATATATATATATATATATATATATATAGTAACTACATATGCATATACACATAACCTATGAACGTGTACATGTAACTGAAAACATACATACCTACACATACCATAAAATCTAGATACGCACACACACACACACACAATGTCTCACTTCCAATGAAAGAGTCGAGTGTCTATGTTAGAAACCAGCTTTCTCTTTATTGGTAAACATTTATAAAATATTGAAAACAGAAAAAAAACATACTTGTATACTTACGTAAAACTTGCTATGTATATATATATATATATATATATATATATATATATATATATATATATAGGAACGAGTAAGACCCCGACGGCTGAGCTCTGGACTAAATTAGCCGTCGAGGTCCTACTCGTTCCTATTACCCACTCTACTACCCTAAGTATTGAGTACTTTGGTGCGTTATGGTCCACCTGGTTCCTTACCACATTTCCTTCGTTATATATATATATATGTATATATATATATACAGGTGCAATCACAAACACACACTAGTGACCAAAGATACAGTACATCCACACATGGACACAGACACGAACACACACCAAACAGAAAACTCATACACAAACATGCACTAACGGAGTCAAGAATAAATACAAAAATAAAAATGGAGTACACATTACAATAGAACGACTGATGATGTTACAGGTGTGTGATGAAAGAAATTTGATAGATTATATATATATATATATATATATATATATATATATATATATATATATCTGTATGTTTAACCGTTGTTCAATCAATGATAAACATTGATTGCTAAATAAATTAACTATTGGGATATAAAATATAGAGGCGAACACCAATCCAGACCAATGAGTGAGTGTGCTTTGTTATTATTTCTGGTAATATAACAATATGACCCTCCCCAAATATAATATATATATATATATATATATATATATA
>OZ024757.1:38769274-38771774 GCA_964016885.1 Eledone cirrhosa | reverse complement strand
TTTGTGGTTACCGGCGTATATATGTGTTGGAGGAGTTGCATCAATATGGCACCTTATTTAACAATTCAAGGAACAGACCTGACTGTAGTGTTTCAGTTGTTTTTTTGTGGCTGTTATTGTTCTTCTTTAGGGTGTTGGATGATTGTCAGAGGAGACAAGGTGTTAGACAATCCTTTTAGCAAAATTTTATTCAGGATCCAGACGTCACCAAGTTCATGATCCTTCCGAGGTCGCTAAAATAATAGTTTCTGATTTAGATACAAGGGCAACATTTTGGGGATGGGGAAAGTCAATTAAATAGAGTCCAGTGCGTTACTGGTACTTTATTTTATCGCATCCCGTAAGGATGAAATGCTAAGTTAACCTCGGCGGATTTTGAACTCTGTATGTAAAGAACCGTAACTATATGCCGCAAAGCATGTTATTCGACGCTCTACAGATACTGGCGACCACTCCTTCTCTATGGGAAGAGCAGGGACCAAGTAGTTTACTGGTTTGGTATGGGACCCTTTCATCTGCCATTCATGTACTCAGTTTAGCATAACTATCATTCCATCCTTGCCCGAATTCCTGGACTTTTATACCAAAATTAGAAACCATTATTCTTCTGTATATCAATGTTGAACTTAGTAGAGTGACCTACTCTTATGATTAAAATTAATTCATATATTAAACTCACAAAGAAATATGCCTCAGTGTCAGCGAAACTTGATTAGACACAAACGTTTAACGACCCCCACTCAACCCGGATTGCTATGTCAAATTATACAGCAATTTAACCGTTATTAATTTTCCCGATTCACGTATTTAGTTTGAATTCATCTATGATGTTGAAAATATTAAAAGTAATTAGACGATTTTATTAAATATCTGGTTAGCGGGCATCTATCTGATTAAACTGCATTTAACCCTGAAGGACATTAACTGAGATATACAGCGGTGTAGGCAGCACGGCCTCAGCCGGATGGCTGGAACAGGTAAAAGAGTTATCTCTCTCTCTATATATATATATATAATCATTGTAAGTTTGAATCTGACATGTAAAATATATATATATAATTAAGGTAAGCAAAAATCATAGTAGGTTAAAATATCAGAGAGAGAGAGAGAGGTAGGGAGGGGAAGAAATGAGGTGCAACAGAAATGAAACATGTATTACAGATTAAAATATAGTCTAGATAGATGAGGAAGAAAACAAACGAGGCTATAGTTTATGGAACACCCAAAGGATTTAGAAGTCGACCTTAAGTAGGAGCAATAACATTAAGAAACACATGAACGACACCACATGATTTTGTATCTAAAATTTTGAAAGTAGGTTTATAAGTATTAATTTTCAGTAGATTCTCGTAGTTGTCTCTGTGGCCTAGCGCTAAATACAAGAGACGGTGGAGATCCTGGTCTTAGGTTCAATCCTGGTCAGGAGGTACATGTAGCCTTTTTTCGGTTTTTATTTTACATCCCATAGAAAAAAAACTAAAAAGGTTTACCGAGAGCCCTACTCTCGACCAGGATCGAACTTCAGACCAGGATCACCACCGTCTATGATTCTACCAACTCGGCCGCCGAGACAACTACAAAATTATAATAAAAATTAATAATTATAAACCTACTTTCAAAATTAAAAATTAAAAATATGTGGTGTGGTGTCGTTCATGGCTTTCCTCGAGCTATTAGTCATATTCAGGGTCGAATTGTCAATCTGCTGGTTCTTTGGTAACAACCTTATTCCTGTGAGTGTTTAACTGGTGAATACATTTAATTTGATTATTTTATCAAACAAATAATATATATATATATATATACATAATGCACAAAGACACGCGCATACCCAAAGAGCCCAAAACAATATGATACGTTCGGAAAGTTGCATGTGAGAGAGAGAGAGAGAGAGAGAAAGAGAGAGAAAGAGAAAGAGAGAGAGAGAGAGAGAGAGAGTGTGTGTGTGTGTGATGGATATGGAAACATAATTAGCTCTGTCGTTATTCTAGCATAGAACCTATCAATTGGATTGTCCCCTACCCCTCACAGTGTGTGTGTGTGTGTGTGTGTGTGTGTGCGTGTATGTATTATGTATATAGTTATATATATGTATATATTATATATATATATATGTATGTATGTATGTATGTAGAAAAATGGACGTTAAACGATGATGGTTTGTGTGTGTGTGTGTGTGTGTGTATATATATTGTGTGTATGAGCAAGTGTGTATCTTCTCATATTTAATCAACAGTTATATGTTTATTTACCAATTTATTCATCTCTACATTACACATTAACCAAACAGTCAGGTTTGATATTTTTCAAAGTATCATTTCGTTTTCCGTTTGCATGACTTTTCGTAGCTCTTCGTTCGTTGGATAAAATGAACTTTAACTTCAGAGGTGAGTAAGTTATTGAAGTTAATACTCGCTATTGGCTCCTAAAAACGTTAAATGCATAGTACCGTTAGGCTGTATGATCTGATGGTATGCATATCTTGACAGTATGTCAACTA
>OZ024757.1:38756774-38764274 GCA_964016885.1 Eledone cirrhosa | reverse complement strand
TAAGAAGTGTGATCCTCAAAATCTTAGAGTCACCATCGTAGTTATCGATGAAAACACGTAAGTTTGAAAATAACGTCAATAACAAACAAACATGACGGATGATGCTACGTTGGGTGGGCCCGTACGGACGGTCTGCCAGGACCTTCAATTGGTGATTCCTGCCCTGGCCAACAGCTCCTTCTGGTCTAACTGGTTGAGAACATTTATATTTATCTATACCTGAAAATTTCATTATAATATTTTATATCATATACACAACATTTCCTGCGGCTACTGTCAACATTTCTAAGAATTCTTGCTGCCTAATGGAAAGTGTGAAATCAAACAAGCACCAGCGTTCATTTCATAAGATAAGGGCAATATACTTTGAAACTTTAGTAGGTCTTACCATCTAGTTGATATAAATATATCAAAAAGGTGTTATTAAAATATATGGAATATTACTACACAAATATGGCAAACATTTATATATATATATATGGATGTGTGAATACATATCTATATATACGTGTATATATTAATCTTGACTCTGTTTTCCTGTGATTTTCATCGAAAACATTTTTGAATACATCTCTTTTCATGATATTTGGATTACATTGAGGTTTTCATACGGATTGGACACTACCGTATATTTTGATAGATTTATCTACATATATATAATATATATATATATATAAACACTTAAACAACATATACATATATGTATGTATATATATATGAATATATAAACATACTTAAACACGCACCCATACATACATACATACATGTATATATATATAATATATATATATATATATATATATAAGGTCGATATACTTATATACACAGTATATATACATAGTGACAGAAATGTATTCACACAGATAAAAATGCATTGATTTTTATATCAAAACCATACTTAGTTTTACATATGACGATATTTTTCTAAAATATATATTCTGAAAATTACTGACCCATGAAATTAAAAAAAAATTATTTCCAATGCTGTGCGTTTATGTCGTGCATATAATAAGAGAAAACTTCATTTCACTGTTCACGTATTAGACGTATAATAATATACAAGTGGAGCGACCCTGTGAAATATAGAGGGACGCAATTGTTTGCTCCGTTGGAGTTAGTATGGTAGTATGTTAACATCAAGGGAGTGATAGAGAGAGAGGGTGATAGAGAGAGAGGGTGATAGAGAGAGAGGGTGATAGAGAGAGAGGGTGATAGAGAGAGAGGGTGATAGAGAGAGAGGGTGATAGAGAGAGAGGGTGATAGAGAGGGAGGGTGATATAGAGAGATGGTGATAGAGAGAGGGTGATATAGAGAGAGGGATGATAGAGAGGGAGGGATGATAGAGAGGGAGAGGGGTGATAGGGAGGGAGAGGGGTCCTGGAGAGGGGTGATGTAGAGGGAGATGGGGTGATAGAGAGGGAGACGGGGTGATAGAGAGGGAGACGGGGTGATGGAGAGGGGTCCTGGAGAGGGGTGATGTAGAGGGGTGATGTAGAGGGGTGATGGAAAGTCCAGAATTAGCCGTCGAAACGGCTTGAGCTCAGCCGTCGGTGTCCTACTCGTTCCTATTACCCACTCTACTACACTAAGTATTGAGTAATTTCGTGCGTTATGGTCCATCTGGTTCCTTACCACATTTCCTTCGTCGTATATATATCTATATATATATATATATATATATATATATATGTATGTACATATATTTGACACGTAAATGTGAGTATATTTGTGTATTTATATTCAAAAGATAACTACTGTATGAATGGTTGTCTAAGACATTGATTATATACTTCTTCAATTCCTTATGGATAACACATTCAGACATATATTCAATAATCATATATATATATATATATATATATATGTATGTCTGATGATGTATATATATATTCATATATAACATATGTAAAATATTGGTGTTGCTTTGGGAATAAAGATGCGCAGGCTCATAAATTATGTATACACTCTTATTGGCATAGTAGATATACATACATGTGTGTATATATAGATGTGCATATATATACCTATATATATATATATATATGTCTGTATGTATACATGTATGTTTATATATGTGTATGTATGTATATATTTTCCTATGTATACGTGTATGTATCTATGTATGTATACGTGTATGTATCTATGCGTGTATGTATCTATGCGTGTATGTATGTATGCGTGTATGTATGTATGCATGTATGTATGTATGCATGTATGTATGTATGTATGTATGTATGCATGCATGCATGTATGTATGCATGCATGTATGTATATATATATATATATATATATCATAAGAGAGGGAGAGCCCAAACCTAGTTCTGAAAAACAAATTAAATATATATATATATATATATGTATATACATGCACAAACACGCATACATACACACACACACACACATATATATATATATATATATATATATATACATACACACGTTATATATACACACGTTGTGTAATATGTTACTGTAGAAAAGAAATTACATTTTACCGTTCCAGCAGTGACAGTATCTGAAGTAGACCTTATCAAATGTTGATATAACCCGAAATATATTAATATGTTTCGAAACGACAATTGAATTGGAAATTGTCAAAATCTATATGATTGCTTTGCTAAATCAGTATACTGCGCTAATATAGATTACCCTGTCTCGAACCCAAGTACTGAGATTTATATGATGGTTTATATCGGTTGATTATATATAGAAACTATTTAATAAATGTTAACCCCGTGCTCTAAAAATTCTGCGAATCAACTGGTATTTCTTATTAGCCCTTTAGCATATAAATAGGCCATATCTGGCCAGAATTATGTCACCTCTTTCTGTTCAAACCATCCATAACCGACCACTCATGGTTATGATAAGGTCTCAAAATAAATATCAAAATCTCAGAGATTCAATATTATGTGAAATAATTATGTAAGATAAAGCCTTACAAAGAAAATACAATAGTATATATAGAGTAATGTCAATGCTAAAGGGTTAAAGTAATTTACTGTTCTCCGCTTCAAACTTTGTCGCTTCGGCCACGCACCCCGGTACCGCTGCCTGTAATGTAGGGGGCACGAAGACAAGCTAATATCGTGGTTTGTCTGTCCAACCGTTTCCTCGTTGCACCTTTTGCTCTGTTAAGAAGGAGTGCCTTTGAGATGTGGTGGCTTTTGGAACGGGTATCGTTAGCCATTGTCAAGGGAAACGCCTTTGCATTTTATCCGCGGGGTGCAGGTGAAAACACTACCCCGACCTAGGTGTAGAGTGTCACCCTATCCCCTCCCGTTTCGCCCTTATTCCTTGTATAACAGTCCTTGCTCTTTCCTCTTTCCCCATTTTCTTCTTAGTTATGGTAATCATAGGCTTTTCCTCTACGTTACCACACAGCCAGATCTGTTCTTTAACCCGGCCCCTTTGTTTTCATTACTTAATTTTGTTTTTAACAATTTTAAAATATTTTCCATCATTGTATAACCTTTGTAGAGAATATTTGATTTAGGAAATTGACAAGGTGTTTACGTGGGTGGGGGAGGGGGTGGTGATGTTAATTATATCGATCACAGTTTATGATTGGCTATGTATTTATCGATCCTCACTGGGAATGACAAAATGGATATAAAAAAAAAAAAATCTGGCCTCGGCCGGATTTGAAATTCGATCGTAAAATGCCGTAAGAAATCTGTTAAGGCATCACCATCCTATTCTTTGACAATCCTGTCAATCCATCTTCATTCCACAATAGAAAGAAAACAACAATATTTTCTACCGGAAATCTACTCGGAAAGAAATAATTATTGTTGAAATTGTAATTTGATCCAAACGTGTGGAGTGGTTAAATATAAAGTATTTTAGACAGGAAGTACTAATAACAAATAATAAGAAGAAGAGGGAGTAAAAGAAAAATAAGTAGAAGACGGGAAGAAGTAGAAGGGGAATAATATTAATAATAATATGAAGAAGAAAAAGAAGCAAACGAAGAAGAAGAAAAAGAAGCAAACGAAGAAGAAGAAAAAGAAGCAAACGAAGAAGAAGAAAAAGAAGCAAACGAAGAAGAAGAAAAAGAAGCAAACGAAGAAGAAGAAAAAGAAGCAAACGAAGAAGAAGAAAAAGAAGCAAACGAAGAAGAAGAAAAAGAAGCAAACGAAGAAGAAGAAAAATAAGCAAAAGAAGAAGAAGAAAAAGAAGAAAAAGAAGAAGAAAAAGAAGCAAAGAAGAAGTAGAAGAAAGCCAAAGAAGAAGAAACCAAGACGACGACGAGAAAAAAGAAGAAACAAGTCGACGAAGAAGAAAAAAGACGACGAAGAAACCAACGAAGACGAAGAAGAAACCAAAACGACGATGAAGAAATAAAAAGGCGACAACAAAGAACAAAACAAAGATGAAAAAGGCATAGTAGACGGAGAATAAAAAAAAGAATAAAAATAAACAGAAAAAAGAATGAAAATAAACAGAAAAATTGAAGGAAAGACGATGAAAAAAGATGAAGAATATAAAAAAAAAAAACTAAATGAGCAACAAGAATATTTAAAATTAGCAAAAAAATACAACGGAAGATAAGTAAAAATATAAAAATAAAGAGAGGAAGAAATGAGTTAAAAATAAAAGTAAAAAGATAAAACAGACCAAAGGTAAATAAATATAAACAGGTAAAAATAATAAAGAAAAAAGAAAGGGTAGTTGTAGCGGAAAGTAATATAGAAATATTTCGTGGAAATATTTCTCCAACACTATCATATAAAGGTGAGATATAACTATTACAGAGAATATCTCATTTCCAGGAAAGATCTGTTTGTTTGAGGTTTGGGAGCAGAGGTTTGGTTATATATATATATATATATATATATATATGTGTATGTGTGAGTATACTTGTGTATCAGTATATATATATATATATATATATATATATATATATATATATATATATATATATATAAGTATGTGTGAGTATACTTGTGTATCTGTATATTCAGTATATATATATATATATATATATATATACACGTGTGTGAGAGCATATATATATATATACACATATACATGGGTGTGTGAGAGCATATATATATATATACATGGGTGTGTGAGAGCATATATATATATATACATGAGTGTGTGAGAGCATATGTATGTATGTATGTATGTATGTATGTATGTATGTATGTATGTATGTATGTATGTATGTATGTATGTATGTATGTATGTATGTATGTATGTATGTATGTATGTATGTATGTATGTATGTATGTATGTATGTATGTATGTATGTATGTATGTATGTATGTATGTATGTATGTATGTATATCAATACACACTCATGTATATATATATATCAATACACACATCCTCAGATAAAATGGCCCAACCCAAAATACTTATATCACAGCTCCCCGTCTTCCTTGTGCCTCCACCCCACCCATAGCTAAGCTTTCCCGCTGCTCTTTCTCATTGTAACACCAACACCAACACCAACCACTACTACTACTACTAGTGTAGTAGTAGTAGTATTACTACTACTACTACCACCACCACCACCACCACCACCAATAATAATACTAATAAGATATTTATCTGATATGATGAATATTTCCTTCAGGTACAAATTAGAAAAAATATTGTTAATTGTTTTACCTAACGACGCCTTCAATCAGCAGCATGATGATGATGATGATGATGATGACTAACAAGTACATGTACAACACCAGTATATTCAACAACAAATATGTATGTGAGTGTGTGATAGGCAGATTCTTGAGAGGGATCGAGGGGTGACCAAAGTTAAATAAAGTACTCAATGGTTGTTAGTGTGTATGCATTTTTACATAAAGATGACTACTACAGGATGTGAACAATTTCCTTCGTAGCAAATCATCATAAAGACATATCAGGATGGATTCCGCTAGAAACCTCTTAGATTATTACTCACTAGAGTACTCGATACATGGGGTGGTAGAGTATGGTTATATGAAAGTATATTGAAACGGCAAGAACACATCCGTGGGGCTCCCTACTCTTTCATATATATATATATATATATATATATATATATATATATATATATATATATATATATATATGTTATACTTTGGGAGGGTTATGTTGCCAATAAGAAACACACGCACCAGTAGCTTCCACTTCAATTTATTATAAATTTATAAATTTAGAAATTTATAAATTTCTGGTTGCTTGGTTGGTTCCACAACCAGATGATTGTTTATATATTGTCAAAGTTCTTTCGTCACACATTCTGTGACCTCTTCAGTGACTGGGGATTCTTTTCTTCGTGTTTGTGCTCTCCTTTGTTCTGTCCTATGTCATCTTGTTTTTGTGTGTGTTGAAGCACACAACACACACTCAAAAACAAGATGGCGTAGGACAGAACAAAGGAGAGGCACAAAAACAAAGAAAAGAATCCCGTCACTGAAGAGGTCACAGAATGTGTGACGAAAGAACTTTGACAATATATAAACAATCATCTGGTTGTGGAACCAACCAACCAACCAACCAGAAATTTATACAAAGAATAACAATATCGGTTTAACACACGTTTTCAGATAAAGAATCTTGCTAAACAAATTCAGAAACGATATATATATATATATATAAATAATGGGTCCACGTCGGTTATATATGTGTATATGTATATATATATATATATATATATATATATATATATATATATATTATGTTATCATTTATTTTGTTTGAGCTGTTTAGCTTGACTCGTTTTTTAGCTTGGGTGTTTAATGCCTTCTTGACCAGTTTTCAGTTTTGTATGGCGTTTTAACATATGTTTAGCTCTGGTTTTTTTAACTATGGAGCGCTTGCCAGCGTAACTCTGATTTTGTGTTTCGTTTCGCTTTTTCCACCTGCCGAAATGCGATCCTCGCTGAATTTATATATATATATATATATATATATATATATATATATATATAATACAAGGACGATTTATTAAGCCTTAATCGCGTTTATTTATTCGTGACGCGCATTTCGCTATTGATCAGCTCAAGGTTCGATGTGTATCGATCTGTCCCGATTCTGCAATCAAACGCTCACTGGATTATATATATATATATATATATATATATATATATATATATATATATATATATTAGAGAGAGAGAGAGAGAGAGAGAGTGAGAGAGTGATAGAGGTGGGTAGAGAGAGAGGTGGGTAGAGAGAGAGGTGGGTAGAGAGAGAGAGATATGGGTAGAGAGAGCGAGAGAGAGAGATATGGGTAGAGAGAGCGAGAGAGAGAGAGATATGGGTAGAGAGAGCGAGAGAGAGAGCGAGGGTGAGAGATGGAGGGAGAAAGTCCCGTTTTAAATCGAAAATCGGGACTAACCTAATTAAGTAAAACAATACATTAGTACATTATGTACAACATTTAATATAGGAATAGCACTAGATGACTAGAACTGTTTCATGTGCCTTCGAATGAAACAGTTCTAGTCTTGTAGAATATATATATATACATATATATATATATACACACATGTATACATA
>OZ024757.1:38736774-38749274 GCA_964016885.1 Eledone cirrhosa | reverse complement strand
GCAGCCATTTTTGCTTTATAGTTATTTCGTTTAAATATTTTAAATATTATATTTCGTAAACTGTCATTTAATTTTAAATACACACAAAAAAAAAAAAAATTGAGTGCGATCCAGTGCCTGGAAAGTGCGAAATAATTTTGAGATGACTTGTGAAACATGTTTGATGAATTTTAGATGTATTCAAATAATAATAAAAAAAAAAATAACCTTACCTTCTTTATTATAATTGTGTTGTACTGAAAAAAAAAAAAAGAGGTGTATTCGCGAGGTTGCAAGAATGTAAGTTCCTGGTCCATATGTACACACATTTAATTAGTGTGACGTTGAAAGGCAAATTGACATAATTTTCCTTGTTTTCCAATTTGTATTTTAATAATATGAGACAATCCGAACATGAATTTTTGTGAGTTTAAATTAATCCAGTATATCCAAAATGAAGTTGAACAGACAGAACCGACGTCGAGCTGAAGAATAACTAAATTAGTAAAGAAAACCAACAACAACAGTTCACAGACAATCTTAACCAACGGGAGTGGTCTACGTTCCACGCAGATTATTTTACATAACTTATTTACATATTTCGAATAAAATATATAATCACAAATGTTGATAAAGAAAGATGGTGATCTAGGTTCTCGCCTGTGGATAAAAATCTCACCATTTTATTTCTATTTGAATTAACTAATTAAACTTATTACCGAAGAATAGCTATTTAAACATAATTAACATTACTTATTTTTTTCCACTGTTTAACATCAATGATTTATGTGTGAGTGAGTGGGTTGGGTTGAATTGGCACAATTGCCAAAATTTCAGGTAAAATGCCATTACAGTATCTGTTCTAGTTCTTAAGATTCTGAATTCCAATACCGCAGAGGGC
The DNA here is from genome assembly GCA_964016885.1 of Eledone cirrhosa. NCBI lineage: Eukaryota > Metazoa > Mollusca > Cephalopoda > Octopoda > Eledonidae > Eledone > Eledone cirrhosa. The sequence continues at coordinate 38,748,394 of OZ024757.1, read as the reverse complement.
AACATTGCATGTTACCCCTCAAAGACTGATAACGTAAAATACAAGTCTTACTGTCGTCAATATAATCAGTTTTACCTGCCCAACCCTTTTCCAATCGTTTGGCGTTGTGTCTTAAATTAGAAACCAAGGTTAATGATTTATTCAAACAATAATCTAAAGCAGGTGTGAGCCTCTCGAGATTGAATGGCTCTTCCAGCGCATCTCCCTTTCCTTCCTCCGGGGAAACGCCTTCTCCATTCTGTTCACCGGGGCTTTGGTGAGGCCGGCACGTGGCACCCCATTTGCTCACCATACAGAGAGATGGGGAGGGCTAGAGAGATGGAGGTAATTCTTGAAATTTAAAAATGGTGCCTATAAATGTCTGTTGAAGGAAATTAAGATACAAATTGATCTGTATAACCCACTACTACTATATCTATATACTACCACTACTAGTACTATATCTATATACTACTACTATATCTATATTCTAATAATATATCTACTACTACTATGTCATCTAAACAGCTGACACAACCGATACACGATGAACAAACACGTTTTCTATATTTTATTAGGTACCTGTGTGTTTTTGATTTTCAATATAAGTTTCACGTAAATCAATTTTAATATTCACGATAATGTGATCGATAAAATAAAGGTCCAATCAATCACTAGTGTCAGTTTAACGGATATCTACGCATATTATATTATTGTGCCTGTAAGTTCAACTTTTTTCTATGTACGTGGTGCCGGGAGGGTTGATATTAGACATTGTGTGTGTGTGGGGAGGGGGGCGGGTTACCAGAGAATATAAGGTTTGAGGGGACCCCACATACATAAAACAATAGAATACACAGCACACCCTCCAATTTTACATATCAAAGTTATGCATACAAGTATTGAATTTAAAAAATCTCACCATCCTAAAACTAGAAAGGCATCATTAAATAATGATGCTGACGCGCTACCACTGTAGTGTGTACCTTTTGTACCCGTCGTTACCCCCGATTTTACTCGAGATCAACACAAACACACAAATATAGACGAACACACACACACACATATATATATATATATAAATATATATTTGTATAAATATATTTATTAAAATAACAGATTAAAGTTTAAGCAAAGAATCGGTCGGTGCTTTCACCAATAACGGGATTAATAAATATTTGCTCTAGGGTTCTTATATATTTGATATATATTTATCCTGATCGACCTCTCTTTGGATTTTAGTCTTCACATTTATTATTATTACTATATTTATATATATATATCATAACTGTTTCTACTTTAGGCACAAGGCCAGCAATTACCCAGTGCATTACTGGTACTTTATTTTATCGACCCCGTAAGGATGAAAGGCAAAGTCAACCTCGGCGGGATTTGAACTCAGATCGTAAAGGGACGTAACTATGCTGGAAAGCATGGCGTCCGACCCCTACCGATACTGCCAATCCACTGCCATATCATAACGCGAGAAGGAATATTCTAACCATCATAAAACTAAAAAGCCATTATTAAATAATGATGCATGCACTCTGCTAATGTATTTAGTTCTTTTTTTAACTGTGAGTACATAACAATTTTACAGGCTATCTACACATACATACAGCCATACACAAACATACATACACACGCACACACCCACATATATATATATATATATATAAATATATATATAAATATATATATATAAATATATAAATATATATATATATAAATATATATAAATATATATATATAAATATATAAATATATAAATATATATGTATAGATATAACAAAGGAATAAAGAATGGGTGTGTTTTAAGTAAATCAAAGTAGGGAATGCTAACAGTAATCTTATTAACGGTATAAACACGGAATATTCGGAACTTGGCAAGATATTGGACTTTTCCTGTCTACATAGCAAAGGATATCAGATGAAGCTGGAACAAAGAGGAAGTATGGATGTTTGACAAGTGTTATGGTATATGTTAAGAGAGAGTAAATTCTAAGACGTGAAGCAACTTGTACTAACTATCTGGGTGAAATTCCAACAAATTATTGAGGGAAAAATAATAAGCGCATTAACTGAATACATATATGTGTGTATATATATATATATTGTGTATATATATATATATTGTGTATATATATATATATATATATATATTGTGTATATATATATATATATATATATTGTGTATATATATATATATATATATATTGTGTATATATATATATATATATATATTGTGTATATATATATATATATATATTATGTATATATATATATATATATATATATATTGTGTATATATATATATATATATATATATATATATATATATATATATATATATATATTGTGTATATATATATATATATATATATATTGTGTATATATATATATATATATATATTGTGTATATATATATATATATATATATTATGTATATATATATATATATATATATTGTGTATATATATATATATATATATATTGTGTATATATATATATATATATATATTGTGTATATATATATATATTGTGTATATATATATATAGATATATAGTAACAAGTAGGACCCCGACGGCTGAACTCAAGCCGTTTCGACGGCTAATTCTGGACTAAATATATATATATATATTTTAGTCCATAATTAGCCGTCGAAACGGCTTGAGCTCAGTCGTCGGGCTCCTACTTGTTACTATTACCTGCTCTACTACCCTAAGTATTGAATACTTTGGTGCGTTATGGTCCATCTGGTTCATTACCACATTTCCTTCGTTATATATATATATATATATATATATATATATATATATATATATATATATATATATATATATATATATATATATATATGCATGTATATATACATGTCTATAGTAAAAGGTGCCTGGTGAAAATAGGAGTGTGGAAATAAGACGAGTTGAATTGGACGCCAAAAAAAGAAGAAAAAAATTGAAGAAAGAGAAGAATTTATTAATTGTTAGTTGAAGGGTATATAGATTATACCTCAACTGTTTCCAGAGGGTATTATACGTTAGAATGTTATCGAGCAAGGAAATCGATAATTTAGATTCTGTGATATTGCCGATTTCGAAGTATTAAAAGCTCTTATTGTATTTTACCTGGTAGGATGGAAATCAAAGCTAAGCTAAACTAGGCAGGTTTTAGATTTATATAAATGATGGTACGCTTCTGACAATTCTTCTAATGTTAAGTAGGTCATCTTTGTTTCATAATTTCTTTGCATGATGAGATAAACCGTAGTATTTCTATGTATGTACGTATGTATGTATGTATGTCTCATGGTCGGGTCGTTGGCGACTAAACTGGCAACCCCACCAAGGTTTCTTGGTGAGGAGGGTGACTTTGGACATCCGCAGGACTAAAAACAAAACCTGTCAAAGGGCAAATGAGCTCTTAAGAGCCAATGGCCATCTAAAATCACCGGGAGAGATCACCCCTTAGCCTTTGTCAAGGCTGAATTCTAAGAGAAGGAAAATTCTGATATAACACCTGCAACTCTGATGGTATTCAATGATGTTGACTTGTTCTTCTTTTTGGTAAATATCATCTTGGTTAAGAGAGTGGGACTGGCTTTGTGCAGTGCCTTTGCTCACTATAAAAGCTTCACGGCACAGGCATTGCTTTATATCTGGAGATCTCTCTTCACTTGTCGTCAATAATTGTCACAAGTGTAGTGTTTATACCAGAGATTTCATTCGCTGGCTGGACTATAAAGCCACACTCGTTCAGCGCATCGGTAGGGGTTCTCCTATATGGATATAAAGTAGTGGCCGTACTCGAAAACGAGTTGGCAGCCACCATGTATGTATGTATTATGTATGTATGTATGTATATATGGTTCAGTTACTTCTGATAGAATCGTAGGGCACCGTATTGACATAAAGCGTTTCTTGGGCATTTTAAGCTTGGCAGATCCCATTCCTCTCCAGGCCTTAGTTCAGCAGATTCCTTCCAAGGAAAGATAGAAAGTGAGAAAGAGGAAATGAGAAAGTTGTATAGAGGAAGAATCACCCCCAGTACTAGACTGGTACTACTATGTATACATGGAGAGATAATGTGAGAGAGAGGAAATGAGAAAGAGATATGGGGGAAGAATCAACCCCAGTACTTGACTCGTACTTTTTTTTTATCGACCTCGAAAGGATGAAAGGCAAAGTTGACCTCGGCCGGATTTGAACTCAGAGAGCCGGAAAGAATACAATAAGGCACGTGCTAACAGATTTACCAAATTCGCCGCCTCCCAGTACTTGACCTGTACTCTATTTAATCGACTCCAGGACGACAAAATACGAAGTTGATCTCGCCTAGAAAGGTGTTAGTAAATACTGCAAAACATTTTGTCCGACACTCTAACGATTCTGCTTATTATCCGCCATGCCTATCTCAATATATTAATAGCTGTTATATTAACCTTACTCTGAAGCAAAACTACACTAATCCCATCAGATTTTAAACATTGCTGTGTAGCTTTTAGCACCCGCCCTAAGTGCAAATAGATTATTTTTCGATTTGAAATGTTAATTGTGTGGAGAATTCGGCGCTCCGTCTACTTAAATAGTTCTGAAGACACGAAAAGTATAATAATAATAACAATAATAAATAGTAGTAGTAGTAGTAGTATTATTAGTAGTAGTAGTGGATGCTGTCTACGAAAATTAAAATGTAGGTATTTAATATGATTGAAGAACGAAATGTAATAATGATTACCGATGTTGCTGCCGCTAGCATCCTTCTCCTCTGTATTATTATTAGTAGTAGCAGCAGCAACATCAGTAGTAGTAGTAGTAGTAGTAGTAGTAGCTGTAATGTTGCTGTCGAGTGTATATCTCGTAGAGGGAAATATCTTTCGTGGCAACAAACTCTTAATATTTATTTTAGCGATAATTTCGGTGTGAAATTGAGGAAATAAAATTTCAAATATAAACATGGGAATTAGTTGTCAATGTTAATTTAAAAGCTGACATCAAAGAATTAGTTTAAAAACATGTCCGTATTGAATAATCAAATGAAATGGGAGTTAATAAAGACGGAGGAATATTTGTAGTTGGATGAATGAGAAATTAACAGACACACATCTCATATAACGCTGATGGATGTGGCGAAATCAAGATGGCTAGAATTATGAAATAAATATAATTAACGGATTACATCAGAGTATAGTTTGTTAACTTATATATATATATATATATATATATATATATATATATATTACACATAGACACACATATGTATACATACACATGGGTGTGTGTATATATATATACATATGTATGTATGTATATATATATAATTGTATATCTATGTATATTAATGTGTATAATATATATACATGTGTACATATATGTTTGTATACAATACATATATATATATATATATATATATATATATATGTGTGTATAATATATATACATGTATACATATACGTTTGTATATATTTATACATATGTATATATATATATATATATATATATATATATATATATATATACACACACAATGATATTAAATAAATGGAAACTATCATTTAATATGATTGAATATTATACTCCAGAAAAGCTGTCGAGTGCTTCGAATTAGTTATAAACATTTATATTTGTTGAATTACCAACAAATTGAATATCCCTTTTGCTTGTACTTTCTGAAGGTACCTTAGGGGTCTCGTAGTATTTCTTAAGTCATGGGAAACTAAATCACCTGTTCTATATAGTAACTAATGCATAACTTCCTCTGTTGCTTTTGTGTGCTTTAATTTTTTTATTATTTATTTAATTTTGTTTATATCATTATTTTTCTCTTATTTATTTGCTTTATTTGATTTGTTTCTGTGTGCCCTCACGTGCCTCCGTCTCTTGTGAGAAAATCTGCCTATATCCTCATATGTAGCCGTAATGTTGAATAACAACCCCAGTACGCATTCTCTCCATCCTTTCCATTTCCAATCTCCCTCTTATTATCCTGTACTGTATATCTAATGTTCGTGTGACTAAGCTTGGTAGAGCTGATTAAGGTACAAATCCAGAAATGTGCGGGGGGGGGGGGTAATCGATTACATTAACACCCAGTACCTTTCCGATACTCTATTTTAACGACCCCGTAAGGATGGAAGGCAAAACTAACCTCGGTGGGATTTGAATTAAGAATGTAAAGAGACTTACATTTGAACTCAGAATGTGTAGGGTCTTTACATTTGAACTGTGAATTTAAAGAGACTTACATTTGAGCTCAGAATATAAAGACACTTACATTTGAACTCAGAATGTAAAGAGAATTTACAGTTGAGCTCAGAATATTAAGACACTTACATTTGAGCTCAGAATGTGTAGGGACTTTACATTTGAACTTAGAATGTAAAGAGACTTACAATTGAGCTCAGAATGTGTAGGAACTTTACATTTAAACTCAGAATGTAAAGCAACTCTATGCAGCAAAGCATGTTGTGCGACCCTCTACCGATACTCACAATCAACTGCCCTTTTTAAATGACAAATAATTTCATTTACTGTTAGGATGTTAAAAACTAACAATGAGGGTTTACAATGCAACTCTTCTGACCTACATATCTTAAGAGTTGCATATGACACATATAAACAGTATATAAACAGTATAAGAGAGGCTATAAATCGGAAAAAATATATATGCATAAAACTAACAGAAATTGCGAATATGGTAAAACATAAGAAATAATATATTATATATTCTGTTAATACATCTTGATGGAATTACGATCAATAAAAAATCTCTCAGAGTAATAATTTGCACTGTGTAATATTCCTGATGTGTTATCTAACGTTATTACTACGATTTGAGAAGAAAAAAAAAGTTTGGTATGAAATAATTGATTTTATACAGAAAGCCTAAAATCAATTATATACTTATGTATGATGATGGTTTGTAACTGGTTTTAGAGAACACACACACACACACACATATATATATATATATATATATACATATATATATATATATATGTTTATATATGAATATATATATATATATATGAATATATATATATATATATATTTATATATGAATATATATATAAATATATATATATATAAATATATAGTATATAGATAGAGAGGGGGGAGAGAGAGAGCGTGGGAGATAAAGAGAGGGAGAGAGAGATGGGGTGGGTTAACAGAAAGCAGTGCACGAAAATGGCTTTTTTTTGTTCGATCAACGTAACAGCCGGCTCATTAAATTAATATGTAATTGGTTAAAACATTCAACAAAGACGTGCACCGTTTACGTAATTCTCAGGGAGATTCAGCATGAAACACAATCACAGTTACCGTTCACACAATATCCTTCTACCAAAATGTACACACATACACACACATATTTCAAGGGTTTATCTAGGGCTGTGGTAAATGAGACATGCCTCAGATGTGACTTTAAGGGATAGAAGCCGAGGCCTAACGATTGTAAAGACAAGATCCAAACCATTCCGTCATGTATCGGCCATCCTCTGAAACTATTGGAATTTCCTATAACCCAGAAATTCCAATTATCTGCATTCACAGAAATATTTTATGTAATATTCAATAATTGAAACAGGGTTACAATATATTTTAGGTATGTAGAATTAATTACATACACGTTCATGATACACACACACACACATATATATATATATATATATATATATATATATATATATATATATATATATATACACACATAATTATATGTTTTTCTGTGTAATACATTTACACATATATAATCATATATGATGGGTATTTTCCGATAACTATATTTAAATTTAATAGGTGTTTCATCTATCAGGCTTCTTACCACTCCCTCTCTCTCTGCATATATATATACTATATATATACAATATAATATAATATATATTATATAATATTATATATATATATATATATATACATACACACAGAAACACGTATTGGCTGTACCGGAATGCCGATACAAATATAAAATGCATGTATGTTTTAACAGATATATAGCGAAAAGTAATAAATCTAATAACATTCGCACATGAAATTAATATATTGTTATTAAATATGTGAAAATAAAATGTAATCCAACGTTTAAATTAAAGCGAGTTGTGAAAATGAAATAAAGAATCTTCTCATTTATTTCCTATCACAAACAGAAAATAAATTACTCCCATCAAAAATATTAAACTCAAAAACGTGTAACGAAGGTTTCCAGGTAATTTTTTCTATGGTCGTATATTTTATTCTACTGCTATATTCCATTAAGCTATTTTTATTCTCAGTTTGTATTTATTTCAAAATTTGCCGTGCTCCAAAATGAATATATTTTTCGTGTAAGATCTGCTCATATTTCGCCTATAAAAAAGAAACTTTCTTTTTCTGATATATTGAAAAGGGTGTCTCATATTCTATCGCATTTTCCTCTGGCTCAAATTGTTCTTTTCGTTTAGTTGAAATTGGAAGTAAATGCTTAAGATATCAGGATTAATTTTTGTTTTGTTCTTTATTTCCCTGATAGGACACATATATGATGAAAAGCAATCCATCCATGATAATTCAATATATTTAGAATGCCTAGCAGGTCAATATACGTCATATTCCTTGATGTGTTTTTTTTGTTTGTTTGCGGTGAAGTGAATTATATCCATGACAGTCCTGCAGTCCCCGAGCTATATCTAGAGTATTTCCACCTACTATGACACCAACCTTTCGTTTTACAGCCGTCATCAGCAGTTGTTGTTTCCAAGCTAAACAAAGTTACGGCTTTTAAACAACAGCATTCTTTACGCCATAATGAAAATGTAAGAAAATAGTAAGTAAGAATTAGGAAAAACCGGCATGGGATCCAGGAAATTATAAAGACAAATTCTCTGACGGCAGAGAAGAAGGTTAAACAAGGGTCATTAAATAATTAGCCAACATTTCTTTCGATTAAAAAAAAATATGAAACTTAGATTTTTTGGACCGAGAAGAAAGACAGAAGAAAAAAAAAACATAACAGGTGCACACAATAGCGTTTACTGAAATGGACCCTGAAATACAGGTTGGAAGGGAAATATTTCCACTGTCGTGGTCAGATGATGGTAAGAGAAAATATTACTGGAAGGTAAGATTGCAGGAGGAGCGGTGGTTTGAAAGGAGAGCCGGCTTAATAAAAGAAGGGGAAAAAAGGAATAGATAAAGTGATTATATATGTATATATATATATATATATATATATATATATATATATATAGGAACCAGTAAGACCCCGACAGCTGAGCTCAAGCCGTCTCGACGGCTAATTTAGTCCAGAATTAGCCGTCGAAACGGCTTGAGCTCAGCTGTCGGGGTCTTACTGGTTCCTATTACCCACTCTACTACCTCAAGTATTGAGTACTTTGGTGCGTTATGGTCCACCTGGTTCCTTACCACATTTCCTTCGTTATATATATATATATATATATATATATATATATATATTGGTAAACGGAAAAGAAAATGCTGACAAATTGTTCACAGTGAAAAATAGTTTAATTAGGAATAAGTGAGAATTAGTAATAGTATTGGTTAGTATTCAGTTTTGGTTTTAAGTTTTACCGGTTGCGCATGTCTAATGCTTTTCAAAAATAATTTTGAGATAGAGCGTCGGTGATGTTTGCTCTAATATATATATATATATATATATATATAGTAATAATAATAAATTTGAAGACTAAAATCCAAAGAGGGCTCGATAAGGATAAATATATATCAAATATATAAGAACCGTAGAGCAAATATTTATTAACATAACAGATTAAAGTTTAAGCAAAGAATCGCTGCTTTCACCCTTAACGAGATCTTCTGAAACTAACGTAGTCAATCTGTAAACGCAGAAGTGAATATTACAAAAAACCTTGCAACAGGAGGAAGACAGGAAGACGATACTTTGGTTCGTGGAAACGTTCCCTGGCAAAAAACGGGAAAAAACGAATATAATACGTCATTATTTGGAGCAAGTATGTATACGTACATACATATATGTATACAGACGTACAGTAGTATGTATATACATACATACATGCACACATATACATATATATATATATATATGAACGTATGGGTTTACCGAGCATTTATTATGATGTTCGGTTTCTATGTAAACAAACAGCCCCAGTTGTCAGTGTTGAACAAAAGAGCAACGATGGTTGCCGAATACTGTACGGCTTAATTCGGGCTGTTTGTTTACAAACAAACCGAACATCATAATAAATGCTCGGTAAACCCATACGTACATATATATATATATATATATATATACATACTACTGTACGTCTATATATATATATATGTATTTACGTATACATATATATATATATATATATATATATATATATATATATATATATATATATATATATATATAGTTGTATAATAAACAACATAGGACAATTATTCCATTTACCAAAGGTTTCACGGAGACAGAGGAGCTCGACACAGACGTCTGCCAGCGTTCATCAGAATGAAATTTATTAATATATAGATATAAGTTTATCCCGTGTTCAATCGGAGATAACCACAGTTAGTAAGGTACTCAATACATAGCAGCGTATAAATATTTAATATAGAAATGTCTTCTACGGGACTGGAAGTGTTTCATTTTGGAGAAATCATTAGGAAGCCGACTGTCCAAGTAATATATATATATATAGAGAGAGAGAGAGGGAGAGGGGAAAAGAGAGAGAGAAAGGGGGATATAGAGAGGGGAGGCATAGAGTGAACGAGGGAGGGAAAGAGAGAGGGGAGAGAGAGAGAGAGAGCAAGAGAGAGAGAGATAGAGCGGGAGATAGAGAGCGAGAGCGAGAGAGAGAGAGAGAGAGAGAAGCCAATATGGACCACCGACGTGCATGTATGGTTATATCATTAACGCCTGCCTGACGGAATCCTTATAACTCCAAAGTTATCTCACTGTGACAACCACACCTATACCCGCCCCCCTCTCCCACTCTCGCACATACAAAGAGAGTTTTGCATACGCACCTCTCTCTCTCTCTCACTATATATATATATAGGAAAAAGTATGACCCCGACGGCAGAGATCCTTTATTTACTGCTATATACATTTCGATGATAGCCATTGATTGGCCATGACCTCATCAGGCAGTTAGTCAGTTGTTAGATATGCCAGCTCTGTGTTTATAGTATTGATGGTATCAGAGCCTTGAGCCTTGATATATATATATATATATGGGTTTTAGTATTTTGGGGTGTATTATTATACACACCCTATTACAATTGGAAATATATGCAATGCCACCTATACAAGAATATATATAAATACAATTATATTCTGTATAATACGACTATATGTGAATACACTTTACTGTAAAGATAATATTTATTCCTCGCACAAACGCTAGTTCATCAAATTCACTTTCTGTGTCTATAAAAACAAAATCCACTAAAGAAAAACAATGTATATAGCAGGATTTCTCCAGGTAAGTTGAATATTTAAGCATCTTATCAACATATGCTAGCAACATATGCTATCAATTTGCTTTCTACTGTACGACATTGCTAGCTTCAGCCAAAATCTTCAACCGTATCGTAGTTTTCTTTACTCGTAGAACAAATTTCAGATATTCTTGTATTACGTTACAACATATATCAATATTTTTTATTTTACATG